>JZKD02S1648728.1:452453-520583 GCA_000966675.3 Picea glauca | reverse complement strand
ACCTCCAGTCGGAGAGACTAAGAGAGTTTTGAGGTGGGTGGAGCGCAACCTCACCGCACTCACTAGTACAGTTCCCATGGACGAGATCGAGGATATCCCGCCTTCTATGAAACCTCATGTAGTGGGGGTGCCATGGACTTGGGTCCAAATTTTCTGGCATTTGGCCAACGATGCCCTTCACTACCGTAGTGCTAATAGGCCCCGAGCTTATATAGGCTAGACTATTATGTGTCGAGGGAACCTTTGTATATTTTTTGAGGAGCCCCGTGATGTATATCGAACCTTATTTTTGAGCCGTTCACGCCCGCCTATGTACTCATGACACACACACACACACACACATATATATATACATCTTTATTCATCTTATGAATCACATTTTTTACAAATGTATGTACATGTGTATGTGTGTTCTTATTTTTATGTGTGTGCAACATGCCAATCTAATACTTGATTAGCTAGAGTATCTTTCATTTGATTGAATCTCCTAGGAACATGGATATATGTAATGTAATCAAAGTAATGTTCTAAGAGATGTGCCCTAAGGAAATGTCGATGCAAAGTAGGATCATAAACGAGGTAAACTCCATTTAACTGGGACACAACCAACTGAGCATCTAAGTAGACTCGGAGGTGATAAATTCCATGCGACAAAGTGTCACGAATAAATTCTATCACTGTGTTGTACTCAACGACATTATTTGTGGCGTCACCTAGAAAAATACATATGAAAGATAACAATTGGCCTCTGGGTGTGAAAATCACCCAAGCCACGGAAGAAAGCCTTCGAGTCTGTCGGAAAGTTTCATTCGCGAACCCAAAGAACACCTTTGATTCACTTGACATCTACCACAATGAAAGAGAAGACATAAATAACTACACATCCATAATATAAAAAGACAAAAAACTGTATAAGAATTATACATATGTACAATAAGTCACCCAGGTGACCAACCTAAGAGTAATAGTTCTTGAGGTAGAGCCCATTTCTAGGCTCTGCCAAGGCATTTCCTTCAAAGTCAACTAGATGGTAAGTTCCCTTATTTAAGACCTCTTTCACGATGAAATGTCCAAACCACATGGGTTTGAACTTGCCTACCCCTAGGGGATCTTTGTCTTGATCTTAGACTAGGACAAGATCTCCTTTAGAGAAAATCCGAGGATGAACAGACCGATCGTACTAACAATTGACTTGTTTCTTATGAGCCTCATTGGCCGAGGCTACATCACAACGTTTCTCATCGAGTTGCTCGAGATATAATAGATGTTCCTCAAGCGGTGATGTGTCTAGCAGTAATTTCACTGCCAAATTTAAAGATGGGATCTGGAACTCAATAGGTAAGACTGCTTCCAGCCCACATATGAGTTGAAAAGGTGAGAAACCAATGGCAGTCTTTACAGATGTTTGGTAAGCCCACAATGTTGAGTACAACATCAAATGCCAATTTGACTTGGCAGAATTGATTGTTCATTAAAGAATAGTCTTGAGTGACTTATTCACATCTTCAACCTAACCATTTTCTTGTGGGTAGTAGGGTGATGAATGTTCTTTCCTCAACCCAAGCTTTGGTGTTAATTCGATCATCATTTTCTTTTGGAAGTGACAACCATGGTCAATGACAATCTCCTTCGGGATGTTGAACCTTTCTACTATCTGTTTAAAAATGAAAAGAGTCATTGTTTCTCCATCATTGTTAAATGTTGGCATAGCCTTGACCCACTTTGCGAAGTAGTCTACCACTACGATGATGTAATGATGCCCCCTGGATGAAGCCAAGTGACATGTAGTAAAGTCAATCCCCCACTTAGTGAAAGGACCAACAACAATGACAGGAAACATGGGAGAAATATGTGCCCACATCTTATGAGAGAATATCTGACATGGGTAGCACTTCTTGACCGACTCAACACAGTCTTTTATTAACATAGGCCAAAAGTAATCGGCACGCAGAATATTTTGGGTTGTTTCCAACCCAGAAAAATGAACACCACATGATCCAGTGTGGCAGTCGTTCAAAACAAGCTTTGCTTCCTTGTGTATAAGGCACCGACAAAGAATGAAATCTACACCTTGACGATACAAAGTGTCATCGAGTATGAGATAGTTTCGTGCCTGATGGAAAATTCGTCGATGCTTGTTGCAGGAAGTAGAAGCAAGGCACTTCAAATTCTAGAGATAGACTATTATATATCCATAGCAGGGTTCTGAAGATGCAATCATAAAAAGATCTCCTTTGATGGGAAATTCTTTAGGCATTCATCACTACATTCAACCGAAAGTTCTGAAATAAGTTCCGCAAAGACCAATGACTTTTTGGATTTCACGGAAACAAAATCCAAGTCAAATTCCTGGAGGATTATAATCCATCTATTGATCTTTCCTCCAATGACCCATCGCGTCAACACATATTGAAAGGGGTTCACAATGGCAATGACGGTGGTCTTGCGAAGCATAATGTAATGACGGAACCGCTGGACAGCATGTACTGTTGCCAAAGCAAGTTTCTCAAAATGGGAATAGTTGATTTTTGACCCAACTAGGCCTCATCTTGGGTAATAAATAACATGCTCCTCGAGCATATCGTCCTCTTGAACCAATACCATGTCGATGGTTGACTCTGTAGCGGCCAAGTACAACAAGAAATATTTGTTATAATTGGCAAGCCAGAGTAGAGGGAAAGATGTAAGGTCATGTTTCAATGCTTCAAAAGAGCATTGAGCGGCCTTGTCCCAACAAAATGGGACTCCCTTTTTCAATATATGCATAAACCCTTTAGTGATCTTGGTGTCGTTCACGACAAAACACCGAAGAAAGTTCAGTTTCCCCTATAAGCTTTGAAGTTGGGGTATTGTGCACTCTTGGAGTTAATTCACACACACCTAGGATTTCTTTTTCCTAAGGTTATTCCTCTTTTATTAGTCATAATTAGTCATTATCCAATCTCCTATATTTTAGAGGAGAATATTCCACCTGAAGAATATTCTCTTTCAATTGACACTTTAGTTTGACTAGTTGAGTTGAGTTTAGATGTTTCACTGGTTTTATCACCATGCAAAATTTGGATCATCACCATGATAATTTAAACTTACCTTGGTATCATCACCATACTGGCACATTACCATTGATTCCCTAATTCCTCACTACTCTATGTTTAGTCATATAATTGAAGACTAGTTGACTAGTTAACTCAACTAGGTGGCAGTTCACTCCCGTAACTTCTTGAGAGACTAGACTAGGTGATAGTTCACTCCCGTAACTGTTGGTGTGTGTCTAGATCACTCTAGACTACCACTATGGTGCATTTTTTCACCTACAGTGCTCACTCATTGAGATATACAGAGTATATCATGTGTAAATTATTCATTATTCACGACGGTTAATGAGAATTCTTTCATTCTTTCTCTCCTTCTTCTTGTTTCTCCAATTTTATCTGCAAATGTGTGTATGATTGTTTATCTATATATATTTTGTGCAGGTTCAACACATTTACATGGTATCAGAGCCAACAAACTTCTAAGAAAAAACTACACCAAAATATTTTGCAGGTACAAAAGATTGAAGATAGCGGAAAGATGGATTCCCAAAAAGAATTCATTCTTACACCTTACAACTATTTTGTATGGAAGGAGGAAACATTCATACATATCCAAAAAAAAGGGTTTTACAGTTTAACTTTGAATACAGATACAGAACGAACATCAACCATAGAAAAATCCAAGTATTTAAATCGCATGGATGAGGCACTCGGAACAATTTGCAGTCTTATTTCTCTTGATCTCCTTTTTCACATATATTCTTGTAAGACTCCCAATGAATCCTGGACCATATTGGAAGGGCTCTTTGGAAAACAATATGAGATGAGGGGACACATGTTGGAGGTGGAGTTTCTCACATTGGATCCAAAAAGTTTCAACAATATCCAAGATTTCTTTACAAAATTTAAGGATTTATTTTCGCAACTCAAAGCTTGCAGGGTTGATAAATCGAAGGAGGAGAAACAAACGGTTCTCACCATTCTCTCCAGGATTGGTTATGAATTCTTAGTATTCATATCCACATTCCATTCTGTTAGATTCACCTCATGAGCCACCTGGAAGATGCCTTCTCTTGAGGACTTTATCGAAGCATTGACACAAGAGAAAACCAAACTCATCAACATGGGCACAATCAAAGGCCCAAAGGTGCATGCACTCACTGTGCAATATGGCAGCCACAAATATCATAAATCTAAATCTAAATATAAATGGAAATATCATGCACATCTGAAGAAGGAAGGGTACACAAAACCCTTCACCGATGCCTCCGGATCCAAAGGGGAAAAGGGACAAAAAGGGGAGAAATGCACATATTGTCACAAAGGATTCCATTTGGAATCTGCATGCATGAAAAAACAAATAGATATGATGTCTCAAATACTTCAGAAAAACAACCTTGGAGATCACATCCCCGAGGGTGCCAAGAAGAAGAAGCTAGAAGATCCGAATTCCAAGAAAGGAAATTATAGCCATACCTTGATTGCCATCAACTCCTCTTTCGATGCTTGGATTGTTGATTCGGGAGCATGACATCACATGGCTGCCTCGAAAGTAGTATATTCTTCTTTGGATGCATGCAAAGTTCCTCCCATTATGATGGGGGACAACTCTTCTGTCGAAGTCACTAGCAAAAGAAGGATTGAACTCACCAATAGAAGCTTTGAGAATGTGTTGCATGTTCCCAAGCTTTCTATCAACCTTCTCTTTGTGTATCAGATGACGAATTCCGGCACCGAAAATAAAGTCATATTCACACCAAATTCCATGTATATATATGACATGCAAACCAACTCCAGGGTTTCTACCGGTGATGTAAATCATCAGTCTAGATTGTATACATTTTTTGAATTCATTGAACTTGATTTTTCTTGACTGCTTACTCATGCTGATGAAAGTAGTAGGATTTGGAATGAAAGGTTTGGACATTTGAATTTCAGATACATGAAACAACTTAGCAAGAACACATTGGTTGATGGTCTACCAGACATCCATTTCTCCAAGGGAGTGTGTGAGGGATGTGTTCTCAGGAAACACCCTCAATAGAAATTCGAAAAGGGAAAGTCTCAGAGCACCTTCGCACCTTTAGATCTGATCCATAGTGACCTCATGGGTCCTTTTCCGCATCCATCGATCAGAAAAGCGAGGTTTGTTCTCATTTTTTTTGATGATTTCTCATGTTTTACATGAATATACTTTCTCAGGAAAAAATATGAGGTCTTTCAACACTTCAAAGATTTCAAAGCCCTGGTTGAGACACAGTCTGGAAAGAAGATAAAAGTCCTCTAAACTAATAACAGGGGAGAGTATGTAAATCATGAGATCCATAATATTTTCCATGAGGCAGGGATTCAGTTGGAGAACACATTTCCCTATACTCTGTAGAAAAATGGAGTTGTTGAGTGGAAAAACCGATCTCCAAAGGAGATGGCATATTGCATGTTGCATGCAAAATAACTACCACAGAGACTATGGGTTGAAGCACTTAATTGTGCAAAATACATCCAAAACAGATCTCCCCATATATTTATCAAGGATAAGACCCCCTATGAGGCTTCGAGCAGCCTCAAACCAAAAGTGACCCACTTTAGAATTTTCGGTTCACATGCATGGGCTCGGATTCCCTCTAAAAAGAGGAAGGCACTTGATCCACAGAGCACTGAGTGCATTTTTGTTGGATACCTGGATGGTGTGAAGGGATATATTCTTATTGATCTTTCCTCGGATCGGATCATCATTGAGAGAAGTGTCCAATTCGAAAAAATTGTCTCACATGTACCTCAACAGCCGCATGCAGACACCTTCACTCTTCCACCTATCCGAGATGATGAGCATGCACATGTTGACTCTTCTTTAGATGAGAGTTCTGATTCAGAGTACTCAGATGATTCAGATTCAGAGTCAGTATAGTCAGATGCAGACTCAAAGAATCCATATGCAGTTGTAGAGCCAGAGCAGAGGCCCAAGTGGGCACCGACTACTCTTCATGATGCAGGGGATCTCGTTGGTGATCCAGCCGATACTAGGAGGACTCGATTTGATTTCGAGGAGCCTCCTGTTGCATTCACTGCCACTGAACCATTTCCTTCCTGGCATCTTTTCTTGGTTCAGTCTTCATATCCATAGTCTTATGGCGAGGCTGTTGGAAATTCCTTTTGGGAATCCTCCATGAAGGAGGAGTACAACTCCCTCCTCGAGAACCAGACTTGGGATCTGGTTCCCATTCCTTCTCGGAGGAAACTTGTCAGATGAAGATGGGTCTACAGAACCAAGAGCACAATGGATGGACAGATTAGAAGATATAAATCCAGGATTGTTTTCAAAGGCTTTTAGCAGGTTCATGGTATTGACTATGATGAGACCTTCACTCCAGTAGCGAAGATAGATTCCATACGATTGGCACTTTCCATTGCAGCAGCCAAGGGATGAGAAGTTCATCAGATGGACGTGAAGAATGCATTTCTTCACAGTGATCTCTCTGAGGATATCTGCATGGAGCAGCCCCATGTATTTATGCAAGACTTATCTTTGGTTTGTCAACTGAAGAAGTCCCTTTATGGCCTCAAGCATGCTCCGAGGGCATGGTATGCCAAGATGAACTCCTACCTATTGTCACAGAACTATGTACGTTGTAAATCAAAACCGAATGTCTACATGCTCAGAATGATTGATTCACTTCTACTTTTAGTTTTGTATGTTGATGATTTGTTGTTCATCGATTGCTCGACTTTATCTATTGTTGCAGTCAAGAGGATTCTACATGATAGGTTTTTGATGACGGACATGGGTCCACTACACTTCTTCCTTGAACTCGAGATCAGTCAGGATGCATCAGGCATCAAACTGTCTCAAGCCAAGTATGCACGAGATCTCCTTGAGAGATTTCACATGACAGATTGCAAGTCTTCTCCGACTCCTTTCCTATCAGGAGTCAAACTTGAGGATGGTGGGGAGACTCCATTGGTTGACAACATAGTGTATCGACAACTAGTGGGGATCTTGTTGTATCTCACACACTCCATACTAGATCTCTCATATGAAGTTGGCGTAGTTTCTAGGTTCATGCAGGAGCCGCATGAGCTACATTGGAAATATGAAAAGTGTATCCTTTGATATGTATTGGGAACCATCACCTTTGGGATTCATTATGCAACATACTCTACATAATATCTCATCGGGTTTACTGATTTCAACTAGGATGGCGATAGCACTGATCGCAAGTCCACCTCTGGTTACTCACTCAGTCTTGGTTCTAGGCCTATCTGTTGGTCAAGCAAGAAGAAAGATTCCATTTCTCTATCTTCAGTTGAGGCAGAGTACAAAGGGGTAGTTAACATAACCCTTCAAGCTATGTGGCTACAACATTTTCTCATTGATTTGGGCATTCAGTTTCATCGGTCGATCATCATCTGGTGTGACAACCAGAGCACTCTGAATTTCTGTAGAGATCCAGTTCAAAGGCATCGGATGAAGCACATCAAGATCCACATGAACTGCACCTAAGACTTGGTACATGAGGGGATCATCAATTTACAGTTCTGTCCTTTAGCAGAAAAGACGACAGACATCTTCACCAAGACCTTCCCTGAGCAAAATTTTCATTCTTTGTGAATTTGTCTTAGAGTGAAGGATATAGTTGTCTAGCAACTGTAGTTCTCCTTTCTACATACATTGTACCTTGAGGGGGGGGTTTCCCATGAGGTTTTCCCTCTTTCCTCACTTTATTTTCAGTGTATATTTTTTATTTGGATACCTAACATGGCCTCGTTGTCAGGACCCATTCTTTATTTTCACCATAGTGATGTTCAGAGGGGGTGTTGGAGTTACTTCACAAACACCTAGGATTTATTTTTCCTAAGGTTATTCTTTTTTTTATTAGTCATAATTAGTCATTATCCAGTCTCCTATATTTTAGGGGATAATATTCCACCTGGAGAATATTCTCTTTCAGTTGACACTTCAGTTTGACTAGTTGAGTTGAGTTTAGATGTTGCATTGGTTTTATCACCATGCAACATTGGGATCATCACCATGCTAATTCGACCTTGCCTTGGTATCATCACCATACTGGCACATTACCATTGATTCCCTAATTCCTCACTACTCTATGTTTAGTCATATAATTGAAGACTAGTTGACTAGTTAACTCAACTAGGTGGCAGTTCACTCCCGTAACTTCTTGAGAGACTAGACTAGGTGATAGTTCACTCCCGTAACTGTTGGTGTGTGTCTAGATCACTCTAGACTACCACTATGGTGCATTTTTTCACCTACAGTGCTCACTCATTGAGATATACAGAGTATATCATGTGTAAATTATTCATTATTCACGACGGTTAATGAGAATTCTTTCATTCTTTCTCTCCTTCTTCTTCTTTCTCCAATTCTCTCTGTAAATGTGTGTATTATTGTTTAGCTATATCTATTATGTGCAATTTAAACAAATTTACATGCATGGGGGAGTAAATTGAACTATCGCCTCAACCTTGAGAGGATCAAACATGATCCCTGTTGTCGAAACAATGAAACCTAAGAGACGACCCACGTCATGCAAAAACTGCACTTGTTAAGATTCAAGCGAATCTGATAGTAGCAACATCAAGGACCCAATTTTCATTATCCACCTTGGCCCCCCATGCCGACTAAGTTGTCCTTGGATATTCCAGAATTCGAAGGCAAGCTAGGAGAAGACCAATGTGTTCATGTGACAACCTTCCACTTATGGTGCTCGTCAAACTCACTACGAGACAACTCTGTCTAGTTGCGCCTTTTTCAACGCACTCTTATCGGGGGTTCCATGAAATGGTATATTGAGCTCGACTGCTCAAGGATGCCTTTCATTTCCAGAAATAGTAGTTTGGGTTGAGTACTATGTACAGTAAAAAGGGGTCTTGGATTTGACTGGCACTAGTTTGCGAAGAAAATTTTGACTGTTGGCTAGGGTTCTAGTAGAAACCATGGCCTTGACCAGTGTACGGAAACTGCATTTGCTGAGATATCATCGGCTGACTCCCATAATTGGATGACATGGGTTGGGCAGGGATTTCTCCCTGCGTTGTGTTCCAAGGATTTTGGAAGGGGATACCCCCAGCCAATCCGACGAGCATGGGTGTTGAACCTTGTCTGGGGTTCCATTGACCATGGAAGGGGTTTCCCCCAACTGACATCCCCTACGAGGGAAATGATCCTTGCCAAGGATTGCAAAGTCCTTATGAGGAGAAAACTCTTGTATTTTCCTCCTGTGTAGGAAAAGTACCCTGCACAGGATTATGTTGCCAAAAAATGGGGTTGAATCCAGCCGAGATGACAGCCGAAGAAAAAGCATTATTCCCAAATGTGTCGAACAAAGAGAATGACATGGATCCCATCGGTGTAATGTAAGATGAAGGTCCTAAAATGTCTTCTCCAAACAAGTTGTAGTTAGCATTTGGCCTGATGGGTTCTGGAAAGCACCACCGAGCGAGGGGGACAGAGGAGGTATATGACCCCCACCATAAGGGATAGCATTAAAGGGGACTGAAGTGCCCCCAGTAGACCCTTTCATGGGATCATTTGAGCTCCATGCCCCCACACCCATGGTATGTAAGGTGGAGTAGGTAAGGAATGAGTTTGAATCAAATCCGGACATCCCATATGGGAATGGAGGGCATGTCGCACTCTACGTAAACAAAGCAATGGTCATTTTCGATGACGGTATCAGACCACTGCCCAAGGTAGAGGGAGTCAAGACCATTGTGTTCTAGAATGGTGAAGGTGGGTTAGGAGGAAACATAACCCCTGTAGTAGTAGCCAAAACGGGAGTATGAGGACTCCCAGATGAAGTAACAACATTTTCTTCCATGGTTTCTTGTAATACTAACTGGCGCTTGGTATGTGTCACCTTAGGAGGGACAACTTGTACTAAGATTGGCGCCAACAAGTCAGTAATCGGAGGTTTGGCTAGCCCGAGAGATTCTGCTCCAAGGTCAAAAAAAGTAGGTTCCTTCAAAGTCAAATAATCTCCTCTTGGAGTAGGCTTGGGCACAGTTTCCTGTGGATCAGTCACTTCGAACGACCCTTGTTGGTCAATTCTTCGTCGTAACGATGGCGGTGGTGGATCTAATGCAACCGGCGGTAGGCCCTGAAGCCTCCGTGCCCAACAAAGCTCTTAATATTCCACTTTGTGAAAATATCGGATGACACAGTAAGGCTTAACTAGCATTTAAAACCAAGCACACAATAGAAAAATTCCTATAAGACAAATCAAGCAAACAACTATCTAGTAGGAAAAACAGTTATTCCAGCCAACACTAAAACAACTAACCGGTGCAAGTGAAACTCAAACACGGAAGCACCCTCCGGGTAGACTCTGTGAAGTGTCACCCGACATTTGTCCTAGGTACCGCAGTATACCCTTGCATTCACCCATGTAAGTCCCTAGAATATTGGCAACTAAGTTTCCATCTCTCAAACAGTCACCGGAAGGGTATAGTAGACAATTGGGTGGAGCGCAATGAGAAGGATTACAAGTCTGAAACCTATTGAGGGTATCGAAAGCAAGTGGTCCGGAAGACAACAGAGGATATAGAATGGATTTGAGGTCCATGAAACTCCATAGGAAAATGAAATTGGTAGTATTCCCACGACAGATCCTCAATAAGCATTTCCCACTACATTTAGTCTGACTTTGGAGGGGTTATCTCCGCTGCCTTTCCTCACGCGATATCGTGTTTATCCCCTATATTAGAGGGGGGTCCCAGATAAATTTTACATCACTGGACTTTAACACTCCCTAGCTCTGACTCCAAAGTTTGTTTAACAGCCTTGAAGAGTTTCCTCTCCAACCTAATTCAAGGCCCTAACCCTAAACTAGTTGGTTGACCCTACAAACATAAAAAGTCTAATTAATTTTAGATTTAGCGTTCATTTTAATGTCTTGATTTACTCAATGGATATGGCAGTGAAACTAGTGATGTTGTAAGAGACAAAAAAAGAGGAGAAAAATATGAAACTTGAAAGAAAAATTACTTCTAATCAAAAGTAAATATTTACAACTCTTTGTAACCAACTTTTCTTTAACTAAATTTTTCAAAATATTTTAAAAGAAGACCCAAAACGAAATTTTGCTTGACTACAAGCTACTTATGTTTCAATAAATTAGTAAAGAACTTAAAAAAAAAATTATTTTTCCTTTCTAGTAAAATAACCAACTCTCACTACTTTACCAAACTGAAAATGAATTTTTTTTTTTTTTAAATTGCTTCAAACAGAAAAACTCAAATAAATCATTTTTCTCTTTTTTCAAAGAAAATGAAAGGGGTAAAAAGAACACCAAGACAAGACTGAAACAAATCTTTGGCCCACTGCGGATTGCAAAGAATCCTTAAAGAAACCAAACATGCAGATCAATAATTCAAAAGACTTGCTTAAAACCCTTTCAGAAGTAAACACAAGAAACTCAAAAAGACAAGTAAACTGAATTATAACCCAAGCTATGGATGTAAAAACAAACTCTGAACTGAGTCAAGAAACCCTGAGAAGTATAAACCTCAATCAGGAAAGAGGTTGGCTTCCTCTTTTCAAAACAATTTCTTGAACCAGAGATGTTGTTGTTGCTTCAGCAGCCTGCATATGTACATGAGCTTTTTATTGAGCAGGGAGAGTATGTATGCAGGATGACTCAAGTCAGGGCACATACACCTCTGTATTTCTTTAAAAAAAAAAAAAAAATAGATAGTCTTACAGGGTAGGGAGAACTGGTATGGCACTTGAAGGTGACCAGAATCCCTTAAAAGACTCAGGAAACTCAACAGAAACTCGAAACGAAAACAAACCATTAGACAACTTGAAATCCCCTAAAAACCCCTAGAGGCTTCCCCAGTATGGTCGTCAGTTATGCTAGCAGGAAAACCCCCCCCTATAACTACACCAGGGTTAAGAATTTAGGAAAATCGATTAACCTTCTAAAATTCAATTAATTCTCTAAACTACCCCAAACATACCAAAACTCATATGAAGAAAGAAAGGAAAAGGAGATCAGATAACTATACCTCTAATTCCATGTCTGGTGATGACCTCCTCACGCTTGGAAGTTTCATTGACTGCACGCCTCCTCCCAGGGCTGACCTACATCCAAAGATTGACAAACAAGAAACGAAAAACATGTTATTCATATAAAAGTTAGGGTTAGATGTTAGAATGTCAAAACATAAATCAACAAAAGTATTCAAGACACCATCATTTAGGACAGGAAAAGTAATTTTTTTATTAATAACACAATGATTATACCTTTACAATCAAAGTCGGCTACCGTTCCACGAACCTAATCTGGGCTCCTCTTCACCAAGCTCCAAGTGCACCTTTGTATAATCTTCTCCTCTCAACCTTTTTATCTCTTCTTGGGAAGTGAATGGGTTTTGATGGACGAAGAAGGGGTTAATGAGGGAATGTTGAGGCAATTCTCACAAAAGGGCTACAATATCTTGGGCAAGGAGGGGAAGTGAAATCGGTAAGATTTTCACTATTCTTATGCTTAGATTTGAAATGAGACCCTAAAAACTCCTTTTATATGGAAAAGGGATGGTTATTCGGTTGGGTCATGGGCTATAGCAGGTGTATTAGTTAGGAAACTACCCAATAGCCCATAATATCAATGAATTCCTTGCAACTTTTGCAAGTATACATGGCATGTAATGGTGCAGCATGTGTATGTACGCGAGCTGTAGTGGTGCAACAAGCATATGTATGCAGGCAGTAATGGTGCAGGGCACGTACATCTTCAAAACATTGGTTTTTTATGAAGAGAAACTCAACAATGCTTTGAAAAAAATGCAAGTAAGAGGGCCAAGGCCATGTATGCATGTGTATAGCAATTTAGGGTTATAACAGTGGGCTATTGAGTTTGTTCCTAGAAAAGAACCTATTACAGTATAGTATGATCATAGAGAGTGGAGTTATAGTGGGATTCATGAATTAGCCATTTATAAAAGTGAATATCTTTATAGTGTTAGTGGGGACCAAACAATATAAGCATGTTCATTCCAGGATTACAGCCTTGTATCTACAATGGAAGGCCATAAGTCATTAATATATTCATTAATTGACAATAGGAGCTTATATCCAATTTCGTGTTGCAAGATGGAACTGTGCCAGGGATGTATTGGTGAAGTTTAAGAAGGTTTTCTTGCTGCACAAGAAATTCCCTAATTTGTGTTCAAGGGATGCTCAATGTTCTTAACTCCTATGAAAATATGTTTCCATTCTCATAGTTTTCTTATTATTTCTTCGAGTGCATGCATTTTATTTATCTTCATTTGGGTTTTTTATTTTTAGGCATGGATTTTTGGGTCTATTTCTTTGTAGGCCTGTAGAGCTCCAGATAATTTGGCACATCAAAGCCTATTTCCTACTAAATGATTATATTTTTTGTGATTATATTTTTTGCAGTGATCATGATCCTATAAAATATCATTAGATTTCTTTCATATTAATAGAGTTGGTGTATGTTACATTTGAGTATGAATTCAGTAAGAAAATATTGTTGGATATGGGAAATTATTTCCTATAGAAGTACAACGTAGAATATCTAAACCATTTTATTTAGAAATGGTAGCTAATAATCTATATAATATATAAGGAACTATTTGTTTCCCTAATCCATACTAACTATGTTACTACGCCTAGCAAAAAAAAATCAAAAATTAGAAAGGATCTATTTACATAGATAATCAATACTAGTATGGAGAAATTGATTGGAAATTGGAAATCAAATGAAAGAGGTTTCTTAAATTATTGATGATTAACCTTGTATTATTCTAGTGTTTGGATTTTATTCATGAACACCTATATTGAAAAATTATTTCAAAAAATTCAAAAGAATAAGAATGGAAAGATTCAAAGTAAAGGGTTTAAATATTTAGATTATGATGCCTAGATTGTATTATGCAAATGAAATACACAGTGGTTGACAAAGAATTATAGAATTGAAAGTATATTTATTTGATGAAGAGAATTAAATTTTTAAAGTGTTTTGTTTTTATCCATTTAGTTTTCATATAATAATTTTTCCTTAATATTAAGGAGAATATACAATTTCAAGAATTAAAATTCTTAGGAAAAAATAGACCAAAGTTCATTCCTCTCCAACTAAGGATCATGTTCACTCTTGCCTATTGGCATGCTCAATATTCATTATTTTTTGGAATAATAATGATGGTATCTTTATGAATATATGTATGTTACAAGTGGTATCATATCCATTGGTTATGACACTAAGGTTGTATGGGCTCAAAGAAATAAATAATAGTATGAAAACACACACAATTCCGGGATGGATCAAGTCTCTTATTCTCCATCCCATTATGAGTTCTTCAATCAAGCTAGACTCTATATGGGGACCTCTTGGAATTGTTCGATATGTTTTATTTTTCTTTTACCTCCCCTTCCAGTGATAACAGATGAAATGGTTCTTAGTCTTAGGCTTGTTTGTTTTTTCATATAAGGATTCATTCCATCAAGTTCAATAACATTCATATCCATGTGTTATGGATTGGGGTAGGATGTGTTCCAAATAGTCTTTATTATGTGTTCCAAATAGTCTTTATAGAGATAAGGTCCAACACTGTACCCTTGGATAATATGAGAGAGAAACATAGATAAGTGTTTTTTATTTGTTCTTAAATTCTGATAAGTGTGTGTAGAATCTGAGAGAGAGAAACATAGATAAGTATATTTTCTTTGTTCTAAAATTATGATATGTGTGTGTGTTTAATTTGTTCTAAAATTCAGATATGTGTGTGTACACACATATCATAATTTTAGAACAAAGAAAATATACTTATCTATGTTGCTCTCTGTCAGATTCTCGAGGGATTGCAGTGTTAGAATTTAGCTTTATTTTCTAGTTTTTTAACAAAAGAAAGATAACATATCTAAGTCAGACCTTCCAAAATAATAAAGACTATTTGGAACAAATCCTACCCCAATCAAAGGATCACATGGGTATTCTTTATGGGCTTCCTTAATAAAGACTATTTGGAACAAATCCTACCCCAATCAAAGGATCACATGGGTATTCTTTATGGGCTTCCTTTGTATTTTAATAGTTAATCGTTGTGAAAGTTTTTATGTATTGAGCAAAAGAATTATATTGGAAATTATTTTGTATCGTTGGGAAATAAACATATTTCAATATTCAAGGAATATTTTTCTATGTTCCATGCAAGATTTCCTATGCATGAGCCTAGGTAAGCTACCCAACCCTCACATAGTGTTATGTTATTTGATATCAAGGGAAGAGGTTCCTTTAGTGTTTTGACTCTTTATTAGCTCATTCATGAGCTTGTGAGGGTTCTAAACTCGTGGGTAGAAAAATACAATCTTATTGCATCTTATGATAGGGCGTTCAGCCTCTTTGAGGAAATTCACTAAGCATCCAGCCAATCAAAGCTTCATATACATTCTTTATTTCTTCTCACCATGCAGGGGAAACCCCTTCCCATTAATGGAAATGGATCCAATGTTTGAAGTTATGTCTATGGTGAGGGTGTGGTAAAATATTTTGAGTTTTTTCACACAAAGGAAAAGTAGGAAATCTTTAGAACATCGGCACAAGAAAGTAATGATTTATGGCAATAGTGTGCCAAAAAATGTGGGATAACTATGCAAATATATTTTTTCAAGGGGATTTTTTTTTTCTAAGAAATATTCTCCTGAGGATAGCAGGTCATTATATTTCTTTCCAAAGTAATCATAGAAAAACCATGCCTGTGTTGGGAAGTGTGGGAGGTTGTGCAAAGTGAATTATATGTAGGAGCATGCATCGATGCTCTTTTTTCACATTTTATCTAAGCTTGCAAGATCTTTTCTCAGTTGAAAATGTTTCCAAGTACTTATGCACTACCATTAGGATATTTATACACTCAGGAGGCAGTTAATATCTACTTGTTCTAATGTGTCGTTATGTAAAAGTTTGTTTCTTAGTGTGTTTCTTTAGTATGCATTTGTAGTTAGGAAATCCGATGGTCACGATATGTTCCTGACATAAAGTGATCCGACGGTTCATATTCTCCTCGATCTTAACAACTACACTAATATGTGGCTTAACACCCGACTGGTCTATGATATCTATTTAAAGAGCGTGGAGGGTCATTTTCCAATGATCAATTGTGAGAAAATCTCTTGTAAAATCTCTCTAAAATATTTTTCTTTAGCATTAATAAACTACTCCTCGTAGGGGTTTTACAACGCCAAAACATCAGTGTTTTAATCTTTTATCTGGTTGTGTGAGTGGTTATTTAAGGTTTTCATCCTCTATTGGAATACATGTGTTATCAAACATGCTATCAAATCTTGTTTGAAGACCCGCTCTCGTTGTAGATCGAGATCGTGAATCCGATTTTCCTCATCTCTTATTTCTACCATTTTCGTACATTTATAGGCTGATATTATTGTTCCATTGCGTCCATAGCACTCATTTCATCCAGGGACACTTTTCGTTTCACTCGAAAATGTTTTTGTTTGCCCAAGATATGACCATTTCAGTCAAATTTGGAGGTATAAAGCCTGAATATGCCATTTTTAAATTTTTGTAGAGTATTATTTTGGTTTTATTTCAGTTTTATATTGTTTGTTTTCAGGTTGCTACTCTTTTAGATCTTTGTATTATATTTTATGCCCTGTGCGATCTTGGAAAATCAGAAAAAAATATAGGAAAATGTGCATTTTCCAGGTAAGCTAATCGAGATCTAACCCTTGTTGTCATCGAGAAGTGAAAAAAAAATCTTGTGTGAAAAGATTTTTTTATGAGCATGCACTCCAAGTATGTCTTCAACAACAACACCCCCAAAAACACCCCCAATCATCCTTCTAAACAATACAATATGTTTTTCTAGCTCACTTGGTTAAAAGTTGTCTTATTAAGTAAGAGGTCTTGAGTTCAAGTCTCTTTTTTGTTACTTTTTTTGAAAAGGTTCATACATCCATTGAAAAGTGTATTTCACTTCAAGCTTAAAAGTTAATCACTATAAGTAGCTTTGATATTTTATTTTAAATTCATTTATTTTTCATGCAACTTTCTTTTATAAAGTAACTTCATTGTAAAAGTGATCCTCGCTTTTTTTTATAAAAGTGAGGTTATTTGGAGAGGTATCACCACATGGACTAACTTATACTTTCCACGTGGATCTTTGTTTACTATTTATGTTTTTTTTTTAAGGGCATAGCTTTCACATCCGAAGTTCGTTTTCAATGTCGGTTTTTTTTTTTTTAAACCGCCTAATTTTTTGATATCTCTCCATACATATCATCGGTTTTAGTTTTTAAATCCATATTATCTTCATATTTAATATGGATTCTTCTAGTGATATTTTTCTTACCAACACCAACTACTTCCAATGGAAATATTATATGGAGGATTTATTAAGAAGTGATGGCATGTACCAGATTACCTTGGGAAAGGAAAAAGAACCCATTGATGATGAAAAGATAATCAAATGGGCTGATAGGCATGATGAAGCACGTGGAATGATTAGAATGTCCATCTCTCCTAATTTAAGGTTCTGCCTTCAAGAAATTGATGACCCCGATGAAGCTTGGGAAAATCTTGAATCTATGTTTGGTAAACACAATATTATTCGATCACATCAGTTAGAAAATCAGATATTGACTTTAAGTCCAAATGATTTTGCTTGCATTGAATAATATCTATCTAAGTTTAAAACACTTAGAATTTTATGTGAAGAGTGTAACATAAAGCTGGAGGAAGAGCGTTACATCTATATTATTCTTTCTAAGCTAGGTAGTGCATATTATGGTTTGTATCTACCTTTTAATCCATGATAGAGGCTCTAGGGAAAGCTGATCAAAAACCCACTCTTGAGTCCTTTTGTGATGATTTGATTAGAGAGAAAGATAAGCGTGTACAACTTGGAGTGATGAACACTATAGGTACCTCAAAAACATCCTTAGTAGTCGAGTAGAAAGATAAACCAAAGAATCCCAAGAAGCAACATCCCCACCACAACAACAAGAAAAACAAGGCCCCCAAACCCACTCAAACAACTTCATCTCCTAATGGTGACAAAGGAGCAAACTCTAAAAAGAAGAAAACTGACAAACATTGCAACTTTTGTGGGAAATATGGTCATGATGAGTCCAACTGTTTCAAGAAGATGGCAGCATTATAAGAAATGATGAAGAATAAAAACATCAGTATTGATTCGGCTTCTTCTTCTTCTTCTCATGGACATGCACTTTCTACTTCTGGTTTCTCCTTCAATGTAACTTATACTTCTTCTTCTGAAGTGGCTTATTGAATATGGAGTATCTTATCATATGGATAAGGAGAAAGCCATATTTTCCACTCTAAATTAATGTAACACCAAGAAAATATTTGTTGGTCATGATAGATCTATTATTGTTGTAGGATCTGGAACAATTCAAGTAGATAATGGTCATTTCAATGATGTATTATGTGTTCCAAGTATTTCTTGTAACATTCTATCAGTATATCAAATCACTCATTCAGGTGAAGGTAAAATCGTAGAGTTTTCACTTCACCAAGTTGTAATCAAAGATCTCAAATATCCTCAACATGTTCCTGCAACTAGAATTGTTGATGATATTACCAGGTTGTACAAGTTTGAAAACTTTGGGTCATCATATTTTCCATCAGTTTTTTTTTCTCATAGAAATGACTTGAGAAAACTTTGGTATGAGCGGTTTGGTCATCTAAACTATCGCTTATTGCAACAATTATGTAATCAAAATATGGTGACTGGTCTTCCTCTTGTTTCATGCAGAGATGGTGTTTGTGCCGGTTGTGTTCTCAACAAACATCATTGGGAAAGTTTTGACAAACGTGCCTCTTGGAATGCCTTAGGCCCATTTCAACTTGTTCACAGTGACTTGTGTGGTCCACTCTCCTCTCCTTCCTTTTCTAGGTGCAAGTATTTCTTAAATTTCATTGATGAATTTTCCAGACATACTTAAGTTTACTTATTAAAAATTAAGAGTGAAGTTTTTTCCAAGTTTCTGGCCTACAAGGCCCTTGTAGAAAATCAATATGGACATCAAATTCAAAGGTTAAGAATAGATAATGGAGGTGAATATGTGAGCAATAATTTTACAAGTTACTGCACTACACATGGAATCCAAATGGAACACATTATTCCATATACACCGCAATAAAATGGTGTTGCTGAGAGAAAGAATTGTACATTAAAATAAATGGATAATTGTATGATCCAATCTAAGAGATTAAGTCTAAAGTATTGGGTGGAAGCCATCAACTATGAAAATTACATAGTAAATCACACTCCCACAAAGGATATTAAAAATATAACTTTGGAAGAAGCATGGACGAAAATTAAACCTGATGTAAGTCACTTCCGTGCATTTGGAAGTATAGCATGGGCTCACATTCCTGCTGAGAAAAGGAAAGCATTGTAGCCTAAAAGTGAGAAGTGTATATTTGTTGGTTATTTTGAATATGTAAAAGGTTAAAAAATTCTTCAACCACATTGTACTAAAATTATTATTAGAAGAGATATGAAATTTGATGAAATTCTCTTGGCCTGCAAGCCTCATTCAACTATTGTACCTTCTTTGGCATGTGAACCATCTTCTGTGTTTGTGCCCTCTTTTGTTCCTATTATGGTTTCTTATTTAGATGATGACAATGAGGATGAAAATCCACCTTCACCTGCTCACCTTCCTCAAGATGATTCCAATGAACTTGAACCAACACTAGCACCACCACTTCCTAAATGGGTTTGTTCAACACGAGAAGCAGTTGGTGATGTTGTCAATGATCCTTCATAACAGCGTCGAGCACATTCACAGTTCTAGTGAGCCTCTTCTCTTTTGGATCAAGTTTTAGGGACTCGTGATCCCGAGACATTTGCAAAATATTTAGGTCATCCATATTGGGATACAATGATGAATGAAGAGTATCGTTCTTTAATGGAAAACGATACTTGGGATATTGTACCTCTTATAAAAGGAAGAAATATTTTCATATGTAAATGGGTCTACAGAACTAAGTATGCATCATATGGAAGTGAAATATTCTAAGTTGTAAAGGTGTGAAAAAACTCCGTTGTTTTGGTGTTGGACTTTCGTCAAACACTTGGCAGACTTCTGTAAATGATGGTTGAAGATGAGATTTGTTTGGAATGCAATAGATTGTTTTGTTTTGCTGGTTGTTTTAGTGGTTTTATATCACCTTATGCCTCTCAAATGAGGCTCCCAATGTATTATTTTGATATCAACAAAACCCATAAAAATAACAATGACAAACATCCATAATCATATGAGCAAATTGACTAATTATGGCTGCTCTTTATTGAATTTAATTGTTGAGCCAATAACAACAGAAATGAGGTGTAAATACCTCTCTACAGTGATGAGGAAGCCTTCTGTAGATAGATGGTACCTTCATCTTACACACATAGCCATAATAAATGCCCACGCTGCCCCCACGAGTTTGTTGAAGGAGGGAGATTCTAGTGATTGTTGTTTTGTTGTTGGACTGGAAAGATATGGCGACCCCAAACTCCAGCAATGACTCTCTCTACTACAAGCACGACCAGCCAATGGAGATTACCCTTCAGCCACATCTCCCTTTTACTCACACGCAACACAATGAGAGTCCACAGCCAAGGGAGGAGATACACGACCAGCTCCTAGATGAACACGCAGATCATAAATGATGATCAGCAAGGGTATCCAACAGAAAGACACGCTCAGCCAGAGGATTCTATGCCTAGGAAGAGGCTCAACCCATCTCTAGGGAACAATACGCAGCAAGCCAATGATGGATGCGTCCAGCTAGAAGAAATACTCAAACTGTCAACTCGTACCAATGAAGAAATTCCCTGTCTAGCCAAGCTGCAAATGAAATCATTTATTCAATGAAGATATTCGAATCAAGATGCCAATGTATGCAAATGAGAAGCCATGATAACTCCTCCAATATTCATCTAGGAAGGTATTGTTTCAACCTAAAAACCGAATTTTCTCTCCAAGGGTTTCGAAACCCTCGTCTCAAGCTCGCAAGCTTTATCTAAACAATTTCTCAAAAATGAATAGTCAATAATGAGATTTCCAACCCTCGCTTGTCCTTTTATTCCTTCACTTTTCTTTTTCTCCATTAAAATATTCATTTAATTAATAATTGGAGAGAAATACCCTCAAAGAGGGTTTAATATTAATAAACTCACTTTTCCTAAGTTTTCACTTTATAATTTGAAAGTGACTTTACCAATATCATTTCCCTAACTCATCCATCTAATGGTTTACGGGAAACTGTATAAACCATCACGGTATCCCGACTGCCTAGGAAAAACAGGACATTACAGTCCTCCCTGCCCAAATTTTCTTTTCCTCAAGAAACTTCAAACCCGGAAACTGCAACACCTATTTTTTCTCCCAAGTAGCATCCTCCACAGGTAGACCCTGCCATTTTACCAAGTACTCCCTGACTTCTCTATCATGGAATTTCCATCCTCGAACCTGCAGGATCTCTTCGGAGCTTGTGGCCCACCGCCCCTCATCATCCCAATGGGGTGACTCCTGTGAAACAATCTTCTCAAAAGTTCCCTCCGTCATGTACCTGTCCCCATACATCTTCCGCTGACTCTGGGCCACCCTCAGGTTCTCCTTGAGTGCTCTCAGGATGTCCTAGTTGTCTTGTAACCAACCTCAAACCTGAGAAACTCTACAGTCGTCGCATCCTATGTCTGCAAAAATCAAGACCTCATAGCCGTATAGTGCCCGAAAAGGGGTCATACCGACAGACATGTGAAAGGTGGTGGGATAACAGTACTCCCCGAGATGTAACCATATCACCCCAACACTTTGTTGTCCTGCGATGAAGTTCCGCAAACACCCTTCCACCCAAGCGTTCCCAAACTCAATCTGTTCGTCGATCGATGGGTGGTAACTAGTACTCAAGGTCATCTTGGTACATACCAACCTAGAAAATGCCCGCTAGAAACTTCCCGTGAATCTGTCGTTCCTGTCACTGATGATGGCTTTAGGCCACCCATGCAAACAGAACATCTCCCTAAAAGATAACTCGATCACCTGCGCTGCTGAGTAGTCTAAAGGAATGGTGGAGAAGTGGGCAAGCTTGGTGAGTCGGTCCACCATGACATATATGCAATCCTTCCCTTGCATCTTCAGTAACCTGGTGATGAAATCCCTGGGGATGCCTCCCCACCCCTGATCGTAAATGGGTAAAGGTTGTAATGATCCAGCTGAATGCGTGTGCTCTACCTCATTCCCCTGGTGAACTCCGCACTCCTGGAGATGCTTCTCTAACTCGTCTCTATAGGCCCTGGGATGCCTATATGGAGTGGTAATCACTACTCGAATACCCTCCTCTAACTTACAGATGTACTCGAATCCCCTGTCAGGAGGCTTACCTGGAGGTACCTTACCAAAGACATTATGCTCCTGAAACAAGTCATGTCTCTCTCTCAGACAATTGGGCTCCCTGACCTTGGACCTCTGTACTGAAATATGAAACTCCGCAACTCGTGCAATGTCATCCTGTCTCATCACTGCCTCCATCTTCTTCGTGGTTACGACCTTAGGAGGATACGTATTCATGCCCCGCAGAACCACTCTCTTGCCATCCTAACCCTGGAACTCCATCTCCATAGTCTGGTAGTTAGTGGAGTACCTCCCTAGGGAGTATATCCACTGAACTCCAAGCACCACATTGGTTTCAGGTATCTTTACCACGTAGAATTCATCGGTGAGCATGTAGTTTCCCAGGTTCAATGTCATCCGTGGAACGTACCTGGTGCAGTCTAGTGTGTTCTCCCCCGGTATGACCACTGAGAAACCCTCAAAAGACTGAGTGGAAATGCTCTTTCGTTCCACTAACAAAGAGTCTATAAAGTTGTGGGATGCCCCACCATCGACCAAAACTGTCACTCGATGTCCCTGCACTCCTCCCCTCATCCTGAAGGTGTGAAATATGGGTATGTCGAAGAGTGATTCTATAACCCCTCATGTTTCCATCGATGACTTATCTGCCCCCGTTGTTGAAGAATCCTCCTTTTGTCCATGTTCCTCTTCTTCCTCATCATCCCCACTATCAGAAAACACCTCTATGTAGTGTGCTTTGGCCTTGCCTGCACACCTATGACCCGGTACCCATGGTTCCTGGCAACTGAAACAAAACTTATTCCTCCTCAGATCCTACCTGGTAGCATCATCCATCTTGTTCCTACCTGTCCAATCCTTCTGTGGCTGTCCTTCCCAGTCTCTCTGTCGATGTCCTGTACCATCCCTCGGTGGTGGTGTCCTGTCATCGAACTTCATGGGGAAGTCTGGTCTCGGGGTGAACTTGGGCTTAGGTACGGACTCATGTAAGTCTCTAGCCCTGCTAACTGCATCATGTAGTGAAGTAGGCTTGTAAGCCTTCACCCATCCTGGAAGCGGCTCGGTTAGCCCCTCTATGAACAACATCACCAAACGGGCGTCGAAGATATTGGTGACCATCACTAATATCCTCTGGAAATCTGATATATATGCATCTGCTGACCCAGTCTATTTCAACTGTGCTAAGTCTCTAAAAGACATCTCAGGATCTCGTCTGTCAAATCGGTGCACCAGTCTACCTGTGAACTCAGCATAGGTGACAATATGGCATGACCCAGAGTGGTCATCCCGTGGTACCACCAGTCCTGTGCCTCACCCTCCAAGTGCAATGTCGCCAACTTGATGGCATCAATCTTTGCCATGGGGTTCAGCTGGAAGTAGGTGTCGAGCTTCTGCACCCAAGCTCGTGCAGTGCACTTCGACTTCCCATCGAAGTATGGTAAAGTGATCTTGCCCAATGTGTGTTGTAACTCGTAGCTCTGCGTGGGACCCCTGTTGAAGAATCTCAACCTGTTTCTCCCCTTGAAGCTACAAAACTCGGCAAAAGTCATAGCTTCTCTCAAATATGGATCCATGGTCTTATACTCCTGGAAATAAGCTGCTAATGGCTCGTCTTGTTCTACCTTCCCTCCTGTACCTGTCTTCGGTGGTCCTAAGAACTTTGGCATGGTAGACCTGGGGATCTCACTGTAGTCGTGAGGGTGGTTCTGAGGGCTGGTCCTGGAAGTGATCACCTCAATATGAGGTTTTTGTGTGTTTCCCCCTTCTTCTAGCTGCCCTCTCTTGCTGCTCTCCCCCATTTCTTCACCCTACTTTCTCCCTAGAGAATAACCTGTGATTCTGCCCATGAACTCTCAGGTCTCTCTCTGGCCCTCTGCAATATCCTGTAAGGCTTTCATAAGCCCTTTGATCAAACCATCATCTATGTCCTCTGTCAGATTTTCATTTTTCCTTGGAGTGCCCTCCATTTCTTCTTCTCTACCCTCTATGCTTTTAT
The DNA here is from genome assembly GCA_000966675.3 of Picea glauca. Taxonomy (NCBI): domain Eukaryota; kingdom Viridiplantae; phylum Streptophyta; class Pinopsida; order Pinales; family Pinaceae; genus Picea; species Picea glauca. The sequence goes on along the minus strand of JZKD02S1648728.1, from coordinate 496,180 downwards.
ACCTCCTGCGCCTATAAGTGATGTTCTGTAGCCCTTCCTCAGTCATCAATGTTTCCCACAGCTGGCCAAGAACATGCTCTAATACCACTGAAATATTCTAAGTTGTAAAGGTGTGAAAAAACTCCGTTGTTTTGGTGTTGGACTTTCGTCAAACACTTGGCAGACTTCTATAAATGATGGCTGAAGATGAGATTTGTTTGGACTGCAATATATTGTTTTGTTTTTATGGCTATTTTAGTGGTTTTATATCACCTTATGCCTCCCAAATGAGGCTCCCAATGTATTATTTTGATATCAAAAAAACCCATAAAAATAGCAATGACAAACATCCATAATCATATGAGCAAATTCACTAATTCTGACTGCTCTTTATTGAATTTAATTGTTGAGACAATAAAAATAGAAATGAGGTGTAAATACCTCTCTACAGTGATGAGGAAGCCTATTGTAGATAGCTGGTACCTTCATCTTACACACACAGCCATAATAAATGCCCACGCTGCCCCCACGAGTTTGTTGAAGGAGGGCGATTCTAGTGATTGTTGTTTTGTTGTTGGACTGGAAAGATATGGTGGCCCCAAAATCCAACAATGCCTCTCTCTACTGCAAGAACGGCCAACCAATGGATATTACCCTTCATCCACGTCTCCCTTTTACTCACACGCAACACAATGAGAGTCCACGACCAAGGGAGGAGATACACGACAAGCTCCTAGATGAACACGCAGATCATAAATGATGATCAGCAAGGGTAGCCAACAGAAAGACACACTCAACCAGGGGATTCTATGCCTAGGAAGAGGCTCGACCCATTTCCAGGGAACAATATGCAGCAAGCCAATGATGGATGCATCCAGCTAGAAGAAATACTCAAACTGTCAACTCGTACCAATGAAGAAATGCCCTGTCTAGCCAAGCTGCAAATGAAATCCTTTCTTCAATGAAGATATTCGAATCAAGATGCCAATGTTTGCAAATGAGAAGCCAGGATGACTCCTCCAATCTTCAACTAGGAAGGTATTGTTTCAACCTCGAAACCGAATTTTCTCTCCAAGGGTTTCGAAACCCTCGCTTGTCCTTTTATTCCTTCACTTTTCTTTTTCTCCATTAAAATATTCATTTAATTAGTAATTGGAGAGAAATACCCTCAAAGAGGGGTTTAATATTAATAAACTCACTTTTCCTAAGTTTTCACTTTATAATTTGAAAGTGACTTTACCAATATCATTTCCCTAACTCATCCGTCTAATGGTTTACGGGAAACTGTATAAACCATCACGGTATCCTGACTGCCTAGGAAAAACGGGACATTACAGGAAGTGTTGAAAGGAACAAGGCTCGGTTAGTTGCCAAAGGAGTTTCCCAAGGTAAAGAAATTGACTATAATGAAACCTTTTCCCATGTATCCAAAATGAATTCCATCCACCTTGTTCTTTCCCTTCTTGCCTCACATAAATAGGAGGTTCATCAGATGGATGTTAAATACTCCTTATTGCATGGGGATTTACAAGAATAAATCTACATGGAACAACCTCTTGGCTATGTCTAGAATGACTATAGCCTTGTTTTTCTCCTTAAGAAATCTCTTTATGGTCTTAAGCAATCTCCCCGAGCTTGGTATGCCAAAATGGACATCTTTCTTATTGACACCGGATTTTCTAGATGCCATTTTGATCCTAATGTCTATACCAAGAAAGTAGGAATCCATCTCATAATCCTTTTCCTTTATGTTGATGACCTTATCCTTACTGGTAGTAACTCAAAAAATTTAAACCATGTGAAAACCATCCTTAAGAATAAATTTGAAATGGCATACTTAGGATTTTTGCACTATTTCCTTCGCCTCTAAGTTTTTCAAACCAATGAAGGAATTTTTATTTCCCAATCTAAGTAAGTGTGTGACCTTCTTCATCTCTTCCACATGGAATATTGTAAACTAGCCCCTTATCCCTTCTAGTCTGGAGTCAATCTTGTTGTCACCTGTACTTCTCCCGAAGTTGATGCCACTTTGTACCGTCAATTAGTTGGTAGCCTCTTATACTTAACTCATACTTGTCCTGATATTTCCTTTATTTTTGGTATTGTTTCCCAGTAAATGTAAACACCCCATGAAATCCATTGGAAAGCAGCTAAAAGGATACTTCGGTATGTCTGGGGTATAGTTCAGTTCTGGATACATTACAATTTAGGGGGGACTCCTTTATTAGTTGGTTTCACTAATTTAGATTGGGCCAAAAACCCTGATGATCAGAAGTCTACTACAGGTTATGTTTTTAGCCTTAGTTTAGGACTTGTCACTTGGGCCTGTAAGAAACAATAGGCTATTGCACTTTCTTCAATAGAAGCATAGTACTGAGCAGCGGTAAATACAAGTTAGGAAACCTTGTGGCTTCAACATGTCCTTTCAGAGTTTGGATTCCAACATCATCATCCAACCATCCTTTGGTGTGACAATCAGAGTTCCATCAATATTTACAAATACCTAGTTCAACATCAACACAAAAAACACATTGAGCTACACATGCACTTCATCAAAAAACTCATTCATGATCAATTTACTGAAGTGTTCTTTTTCCCTACAAAATATCAAGTTGCAAACATTTTCACAAAGTCTCTTACAGAAGCAAAGTTTTCTAAACTTCGACCTATGTTAGGAGTTGAGGAAGTTGTTATTAAGGGGGGATAGGCTCTAATTCCTCCTTCCTTCTCCTATTATGTCATTTTTGTAAATCCTTCAATCCTATCCCAAGTTGTTCTTAAGGGGGATCTTAGGATATTTAGACACTTAGGAGTTAGTTAAGATATACTTGTTATAATGTGTCGTTAGGTAAAAGTGTGTTTCTTTAGTATGCATTAGTATTCATTTTTATTTAGGAAATTCGACGGTCACGATATGTTGCCAATATAAAGTGATATGAAAGTTCATATTCTCCTCGATCTTAATGGCTACATTTATCTGTGGCTTAACACCCGATTGGTCCATGATCTCTATTTAAAGATCATGGAGGGTCATTTGTCGATGATCGATTGTGAGAAACTCTCTTGTAAAATATCTATGTAATCTTTTTCTTTTGCATTAATAAACTACCCAAGTGGTCGCATTGGTTGGGGCATGGATGTTTCCTCGTAGGGGTTTTACCATGTCAAAACATCAGTGTGTTGATATTTGATCTGGTTGTGTGAGTGGTTATTGAAGGTGTTCATCCTATGTTGGAATACATGCATTGTCGAACAACTATAGTGAAAAAAGAACAAGTACACATGGATCATCCTTTAAGTCAATTTATCATTGATAATTCCCTACTAAAAATTCCTAAAAAGTCTCAAGGTCATTTACAAAATTTGAGTTTAATGGAATGCCTGAAAATTATAGATAATGGACAGAAGAAAGTATTGGAAATCAATCCAAAACTTACAAAATTATGTTTTCCAGGATGCACAAGGTTAATTGCAGATGGAATTGTTAAAATAAAAATTAAAAAAGTCAACACATAAAGCATAACATGCCCAGAAATTGTGGAAGAAACCAATCTCATATTCTCCCTATTGCAATCTTTCTATTAGTACTCAAATTATATGTGATTTGGGTAGAAAAAAAAAAGGCTTAGTCCATTCTCACTATTACATTCCATGTCCATGATTAGTATGACACATAACAGAAAAGGTAGTAGAAATATCATGGGAACATATGAATCATATGAGGAAATTGAATCCAGAATTGAGGATAAGTTCTCCTCTGCTTCAACACCTTCTTCAAGAGGATTCATCCATTATGTCAACTAATCAATAAAGTGGGAAATTTTAACCATTCTTGTAAGGTACCAGATCTATTATAATAGCCGAAAACAAAAATATTGCAGAGAATAACAGTGGAACAACACAATATATGAAACCACGATACCAAAATAACACCTTTATTGATAGGAAACAATTTTCACTTACCTCTTCAAAGGGGAAACCTCCAGCAGAGTAGTGCTCTATTATAATAATTCTCAATACAAAGACTTCTCATGCCCTTAAATCCTATTTATACTAAATATATCTACTGAAAGAACAATCTATATGAATATCTTCTAGAAGCGGAAGCTTCCATTAGGTCTTCTTACATTTGACTTATTCTTCCTTATTACTAGGCCTTATTAATATTGGACTTCATTAAATAGAAAATATATTATCCTACCTACATCAGGGGTTAGGGAGGTTAGGTCCCTAACATTCCCTCCCCCTTAAAAAAAATTGTGTCCTCAAGGTGTTGATGGGCTGAAATGACCTGATCAATCAGAGGAGGGAAAACACCCGATGGAAGGTCCCAATTAGACCCACTCTCGTTTGGGTAGTGATTCTGACGATATTTTGGCCTGGTTACCAACTAACTAGAATACTAACTAAAAATAATAACTAAATATGAATCTGAAAACCGAAGGTTCTCAGATGAATTAAAAATAAAATGAAAAGTAATAAACATTGCTTACTAAATTTAAGCTAAGAGGTATGATTATTATTCTAAGATGCAATTTCTAAAATAACACCAAACTAACCTATCATGATCATGAGCACACTAGAAAAGTAAATGAATATAGTGAATAATGTGTATTACTTACGTAGAATAAATTCATGACACAAGTGATACATAAGTTTAATAGCGTAATCGATAAGAACCAAAGAATTTATTATTTAACAACATTATACTATAACTGTACTCATCCTAAAAACCATGATAACTGTAAACTGTAAATATTAATTCAAAATTAATCCATCAACTGATAATCACTGACTATAATAAAAGATATGCATGAATAAAATATTCACATTCATACACATCAATACCATAATCTCCAACTTTGAAATGTCTCTCGGATTCAAATTCACTTGTAGTAAAAAAATAATGTCATGTTACATTCAAAAACCAAAAGGCCTTTTAAATGGGTAATACTCCCTTTATATAGTGAGGGGTGAATGTTTACAATCAATATTCTTTGCAATCATGAAATTAGGGTCACTTCACAAAAAGGACTCTTTGTATTCAAAATTATATTACAATATCAGAGGAAAACAACATGTAGAAGGAACTGTGGAATTTTGTAATCATGACTTAGCCTGCTCCTATAGTTGGTCTTGGTATTCTTTCCAAGTGGAGTGGTCATTTAAAATGATCTCTAGTTTGCTTGATTGCAATATCTCTAAGATCAATTCTCCATTGCATAATTTTGTGGACATTTCTTGATATAACCGCTCTGATGTGGATTTTACAAAGGAGTGGATTTTGTGGGTGAGCAAGGTAGGAAGCAACAAATGTTCTTCAATTAATTTTTCTTCATACAAGATCAAATCCCGAATGCTCACCTGGATGGATTTCTTTAAATATTCCACTTCAACCATCCTAGTGTTGGTAGAAGTTGTTTCATCAATAGACTGCATTGGTTGTACCCCTACCTCTGCGACGAGTTCATTTTCATCTTTCCACAGTTGTGCGCATGTGTCAACAAACACTCCTTGAGTGGATCGGGCACTCACGAATAGTGGTTTGTTGGTGTTGAAGATAATTTGGTACCTGAGTCTTTCCCTCTTCGAGTATACCAGTAGGGAGGTAGGTGGAGGTTGGTGCATGTCCTTCCAACTAACCATCTCCTCAAAATCCTCACTTGTTTCCTGATACCTTCCTTTAGTCTCTATCAAATTGCTTTGCAACATAAGTTGTTCATGTTGCTAGCATGTATGTTGATCAACAGATCAAGGAGCTCATTTTCTTCCATATCCAGTTTTTCACTTACTGCCAATGTTTGTGCCTTGATGGATTCCACGGTGCATGTCAAGGCTCTTGTCTTTTCTAGGATGACATTGAGTTTATGTATTTCCACCTCTAACTAATTTTTGTGTGTGTCCCATTGGGTTTGAATCCACTTTTCAATTATTCTCTCATCGGGTCTCTTTGTTCCTGTAGGGCACCATTTATATTCCCTGAATTGAGACCTTCAACTTCTTTTACAGCTTTCTTTACATCTATGAAGAATTCATCCTTTATACCTTTAAACTATGTTTCCAACTCGTCTACTCAGTTCTTGGCTACGCTGAGGGTGTTAGTTACCTCCATGACAGAGGAGGAATTTAACCCTGCAAAGGGGTTGAGCATTTAAGTTGCTTGGACCACATTCTCTTCTATTTCAGGCCTTACCTTCCACTCCAATACCCTTCCTTCAGATGAATTCAACCTTGTGTCTTCTCCTCTCTTCCTCTTCATCGATATTTTCTCGATGATTCTTGTTTAGTTATTGAAGTAGTAATATCCTATAGCTACTACAGAGCCTTCAAAATTAAGGGCTTGGAAGGAGAGGGAGGAATCTCCTGGTATGGTTCTTATGGGGGCGTGCTCTGGAGGAGTTATGTTCACAATACCTAGGTTGGGTGTCGAAGGATTGCTTGGGGCCTAGTTTAAATTATGCTTCAAAAGATCATCAATTTTCTTCTTTTATTTAGCCTCGTCAACCAATCATTTTTCCTCTACCTCTTCAGCCAATTTCTTGCCTTGTGCTTCATCAGCTAACTTGTTGGCTTCTTATTCCTCAGAAAACCTTTTGGCTTATTCTTATTTCTTCTTTTGCAGAGAATATTGATGTGCCATGAGGTCATATTCTATCTTGTTCTTCTCTTAAGTCTATATTTTTTGATAATCCAACTCAGCTTGGATCCTTTTTTGTTCAAGTTGTTCTTATTTTTTAGTCTTCTCCTTCTCTTTGGTGTTGTCAATGTCTTGTTATCGCTAAAGAAACTTTTGGAATTGGTTTAAAGTTGTCATCTTGAATTGTTATTTATCAAGTTCAAGCTCTCGCTTTGCAGCATCATGAGGAAACTAGTGTAGGACTTCATCATACAAGAGTACTCCCTTAAACTTATCTTCCTTGAAATCAACAATGTGGATATTGGGATAAGTGAGGTCAAAAGACCTGAAATGACTAATAGCAAGCTTGTGAGGATCGTGGCCTTTAGGTTCTCCTAAACACAGGGTTAACTCCTATAAGGTCTAAGCTTCCTTCCTAGCATGTTGGGAATTGGAAATGGTATAGCTTCCAATGTGGAGGGGGAATATTGGCCACAGTCTCTTACTACTGGTTTGAAATAATGTGGTAACTCTAGACCCCATAGTTTGGTACGTTATTTCCTTCATTAAAAAATTATACGGGATTAAATATGGCAAGAGTTGTGGGGATATGGTGGTCCCATAAACCCTGATAAATGAGTAATACTTATAGAAGAATCAGTCGAACACCCCTTTCATCCCATTTCTAGCCTCAAAGGAGATTTTGTGTATGGGGAAACCGAATAGGATGGACTGCAGAGGGGAAAGAAAAAAATTGCAAATATCATAATATTGTTGTCTGTAATTTACACTCCATAATCAAGAGCAATATACATCAATGGGAGCTTGACTTCAGTCCCAATTCCATCCCAAATCGGGAAACTATACATATGAACAAATGGCATCGATCATATAGGGAGACATATAAAAACATGGCTTCTTCATACCTGGGATATTTTTTGCATGCATGCTATGCTAAAGGATAGAATATCTTCCAAAGTCAAGATTTGTCTTTTCCTAATGATGGTGTGTGCCAAAGGTAACCAGTCAATTTGGAAATGTGTGCTCTTTTCTTCCCCATATAATCGACAGAGCATGGCCACCAACAACTTGTATGGAGTTTTGAGCATGTGGGTAGGGACAAAGAGGGTTTCATCTTTGTCTACCCACCAGTACTTCATATGTTTTTCCGGTCCTTTGCTTGCTTGGGAAAACCCTTTTAAGAATGGTTCATTTAAAGAGAATGTGGGGGTGTGAAGATGATATCTGGAGCTAATATATTCAATTCTAGTGGACGCTATTCACTTCCCCTATTTTCTCATGATTTTCATCGTAATAGAGTCAAATTGTCTAAGGCACCACTGTGTTGCCTCGTTGTATGGGAAGAGTTGTGTTCGAGAAGATACCAGATGAATACCGCTTTTAAAGATATTATGGTACACTTCTAAATGTAACATCCCTGGCCATCCATTTCGGGCCATGCTATGCTAGAGAACTCTTACTTTTCAACACATTGTAACATACCCATTATCCAATTGAGCTATGCCACATAAATTTTTCGAACTGTGTGCAATTAAAATATACACACACATAACTCTTGTGTAAGATTTATATATAAAAACGTAAACACACAAATACATATGTAAATACATAGATTCACATTGAAATAACAGTAAACATATACATGCAGCATATACAGGAAATACCCATAAAAATAAACACAGCTATAACCGCACATATGATAACCCATAAAAATAAGCGTGTAAATAACAATGCAACATGTAAATTTATCACACAATTGACATTTATATTGGTAAGAATGTCACCAACTGTGTGCAGACCTTCCACGAACCTCCCATCCTTAGACCACATTGTTCATCACTGTCAACAGTGATTTATCCCCGAGCTGGGACTAAACTCCACCCGGGTAAAGGGATTCCTATCCAGGCTAAAGGCTCATGGACAACATGAAAGACTATGTCTCAGGTGCCAACTCAAACTAACAACCCATAGTCCCTCATTCCCCACATGTCTGTCCCACCCAGGAAGTGTGCCCCTTCTTTTCTCAATAGTCCTTTGGTTGCCCCACTTCATTTCCGGGCTTCAGCAACAGGTCAGATAGGAAGTCTCAGAGCACTGTAGCTGCAGTTTATCACCTTCAAGAAATCAATTCCCAACAATTCTCTCACCTGGAGAATTTCTCACGAGCCTGACAACCCACCTCTTCAATATCCCAAGGGCCTGAAAAGCCGCTTCTTTAGTCCAACTCCCAAGCTAACCATATACACCAACACAAAATGGCTATGGATACAAGTTTAGGTACAGTCATGAAGATACGAAAGATAGCTCAGTGGGTGTGTGCATGCTCATGGATGATTGACTGGATGACTGAATGATGGAAGGAATGATGGGAAGAATGATGGAAAAGATGGGAAAATGAACTAAGTCCCAACAATATGTATGCATGTCCCCAACTTGACACTTTTCATGTTGGGAGCTACTTTGGCCCACTTGTACCCAACTTTAGAACTTAGGATAAAATAATTATCCATACTTTATGATTTAAGGAATATTAATATAATATTCCTTTTTGGATTAATCTCCCTAGATTATCCCTTTTCCTTAACGATTAGGCCCCTCCCTTTCCCTAACCAGTGGATTTTAGTCCCCCGTCTCTTTTATCATGGTTGGTCTGCGTGCAACAATGTATTTTATATTAATTATGATACATATACAAAAATAGTTGCACTAGCCTTTAACATATAGGCTCTCCAGCCTAATCAAAACATAAGCATCCTAGCTTATAATAACTGGCTCACCATCCTATAAAACACAACATATACACAAAAGGCTCCCTGGCCTCAAAATCGTGTGCACTTAAGTTGTTGCGCACGGTATCCAAGAATGTGCACACTTCATCATTTTACTGTGTAGTACATGTGCGCACTATGCCATGAAATGTGCATACAAAATGATATCAAACAACTCACCATCTTAAGTACATTTTCATTTACATTACAATTGGGTTCGGCCTAGGAATATTACACTAAAAAATTGTCATATTCAGGAAAATCTGCGGAATCGAATATCATGTATATCTATTCAAAGTTTGGGTAATGGTCATTGCCAGTGTGAGGAATAGTGTAAGTCATCAGAGTTTCGAATGGTTGATATGATGATTTAGGCTCTACGACACCCTATAAGTACAACGAACTCTTAGATCTCTTGGGGTTCTAGCTCACCATGATGGATAACCAAATTATCATGTAATGACACGTTGAAACGCATACCATATTAACTTAAGTATAATGTGTTAGTTGTAATAATGAAAGGTTAGTTAAACAACAGAAAATAGGTTACCCATAATCAATCAATTGCAGTAATAGAGTAGGATATCTCAAAAAATAGAGGGATCAAGACAAAACAAAATCTTCATAGACTATGTTTCGAAAACTTACGGTGTATGTTGTGTCTGAAAACGTGTGTTTTATAACTCACAACACATATCATCCTAACACAAGTATTCCATAACTCGGGTGTGTACAAGGATCTTACTAAATCCGGTCTTAAATTCTCCTATTAATACACATCATATATGTCATTAAGGCCCATAAAGATTGATGGGTTCCTTGATTCGGGTATCAGGGAAAGTGTCAAACTATATTTTAAAATAATACCATTATCAGGATCGTGCATTTGGAGGATGAGAGATCATGGGTTATTTTGAGCTTTGAGGGGAAATGTATCGAAGGTATATTCCCTCATATGTGGACCAGCGGGTGAACCTGGAACGTCAACCAATAAGTAGTGTTATGGTAAGAGGTGGGACCCGTCGAGGTATTTTTATCGGGTTAATTCAAGATGAGGTTGAAACTAAAACCCGAGGGGAAGGTATAACCAACATATTCATTTTTTCTAGAAAGGCATGCTAAAGGTGTGACGTATAATATTTCAAAACATAGTTGTCGGAGCTTTGAAGGATTGGAATACACTTGAGCTCCGATGGCTGCAGTATCAGAGAATATTCTTTCGGCCTAGGAGAAGGCATGAGATACACATGCAGGAAGGTTCAAGAGGCTATCAGAGTTTTATCTTCGGGGTTCGATAAGATGGGGCTTAAGAAGGCTTCCAAAGAGAAAGGTATTGAAGGGAATATTCCTTTTATACTTTAGAGATGTTGTTATGTCTCAAAAACAATAAAGGAAACTCATTGGATAATGGAAAATCGAGAAGTCAAAGATCCAATATTAGGATGCCATTTTGGGAGGTGGTTGTTTGACAGGTCATATTGGCTTGAGAGACGAGGAAGTTTGGATTTGATGTAATGATCCAAGGGGTGTCGTGGAAGGAAATAAACGTATGTTCTGAAGTCATCAGAGTGCAATGATTGGAATTTGAGTTAAGACGTGAAGTAAGGGAATCCGACGAACATGATCCCGAAACAAATTTGAGTTAATCTTGTGTTATCTTAGAGAATTTGATGTAAATCTTGTAGGGTAGGAAATAGTGAAAAAGCAAAATAAAATTAAGGGGCCCATAAAATTAAAAAAATTGGGGGGGAGTTGTAGGAAGTGAGCCACAACAAATGGAAACTTACTGGGAAGAACTAGTTATCTCTGAATCCCAAAAAGAGAGAGAGACTTCAACCAAATTTGAAGAGAAATCTGCCTTCTAAAAATTCCATTTAGTACTCAACTTAGGGACCCCACATTCAGTGGCCTGAATGCAAGATATAGAGAAAACATGTTATTAATGATCTTCCACATAATTAAAGTGATCCTTTATGGGTAACTTCATAAATCCACAGTGAAACAATGAGTGTGAAACCACAAAGAAAAATGTGTCAATTGTTGTAGATCGAAGTGTTTTCATTACCTCTCTTTCCCATCATTGCTTCGCTGCTAGCGAGCGTCCATATCCTCAACAGGTTTACTTGTACTTCCCATGATTTTAATAGCATTTTTCAACTTCCTCTTGATTATACTTTTGTATCCACCATTTATATATAAAATTAAAATATTTCAATTGCAATATAGGTGACGATAAACAGGAAGCAGGGTGATATGAGAGTTACTTTGATTTGCTAGTATCAGTCGAAAATTTATCCTCGTGGTTCTGTAAACACGAATCATAGATATGTTTTAAAATGGGGAAATAATGGGCAAAGACACTGAAGTTATGTGGAATATATTGAATTCAGGGCATTTCAGGAAACTTGAATGAAACGCAGGCAAGCCATGAGAGTGGTCACATAAGAGTGAATAATCGATGGAGATCGTCGAAAGGTACAAAATTTGAAGGTCATAAGCTTTATTTAAGTACATATTAACAAGTCCTTATTTTTGTGCTACCATTTGTTCACGAAGATAAACATTGATCTTCGATCAGTTCAACAATCACCACTAGAAAGGTGCTCATGGGACAAGGCACTAACATAGGTCAAAAAGTCTTGGGTCCCTATTGTGAAAGAATGACTAGTCTAGAGTAACATACAGTGAGGTGAGTTATTGTAAACTAAAATATGAAGGAAAAAGGAAGAAACAAAATCAAGCAACAATGGGATTATTGAAGTGAAACAAAATCAGTAAAAACAACTACTATGTACAAAGCTCGAACCAACTAGGATGTAACATAATTATATTTCAAATAGCTCAAAGTATTGATACATACCATCTTCCTAAGATTCAATGTAGGGCAATTATGTGGCCAGTTTACATAGTCCTTTCCCTTTAATGAATTTTCGTAGGTTTGATCTCTAGGTCATATTTGTGTAGAGTCATAATCCAATTAGTCCTTTCCCTTTAACAAATTTTCATAGGTTTGATCTCTAGGTCATATTTGTGTAGAATCATAATCCAATTAGATCTCTTTTCTGCCAAATATCTTCGTACCAGGAGGTTTTTGAGGGCTGGGTACAGAACAATAACCTTAGTTTTAGATTTGAGTAAGAATGGCTGAAAATGCTTGACAACTTTAAATACTGCCTATTCTTGTTTATCAGCTTCGGGATAATTTAGCTCAACTCCTTGTAGACCTAAACTCATAAAAGCCATAGGAAATGTGTCTCCTTCTTATTTATTTTGTGTTAAGACCACCACAAATTCAGTATGGGAGGAAAATGTGTACAGGATGAAATCTCAATCAAAGTATGGACTCAACAGTGCAGGTGCTTGAACAATATCTTCTTTGATTTTGTCGAAATCCAACTTCTCTTTAGACCCCCATCTAAATTCAACATTTTTTTTTATCATATCTTGTAGTGGTTTTACCGTCTCGACAAAACTGGGTATGAACCGTCTCACAAAATTTATCATCCTAAGGAATGATTGCATAGCTTTCTTTTTGTGAGAGGGATGGATCTTAGAGATCACTTTGGTTCTCTCAGGTTCAACCTGCATACCATGTTTGGAGATGATGAAACCTATGAGTTATCCTTCATTAACAGTGAAAATGGATTTCTTGGGGTTCAGAGAGATGTTGTATCTCCTACATCGGTTGAATACCTTATTCAAGTGAGAGATGTGGTCCTCTCTATTCTTTGAGAAGATTGTTATATCATCTAGGTACACTACCACACATTCTCCCAGCAGACCTCTAAAGGAAATATCCATGGCTCGTTGAAAAGTAGCTCCATCATTTATCAGTCTGAAAGACATCTTCCTATAGGCATATGTTCCCCATTTGGTTTTGAAAGTTGTCTTGAGTTGGTATTCATGATATACTAAGACTTGATTATATTCCGAGAATCCATCTAGTAGGGAGAGTGTTTCTGATCTGGACACACTCTAGAATTTGTTCAATGGGAGGCACATGGTAGTTACCTTTTATTGAGGCTTTGTTTACATTTATAGAATCAACACAAATCCTGATATCCCCTTTCTTTTTCCTTACTAGAACTAAGTTTGATATCCATTGTGTATGCCTTATTGGAAAAATGATTATGGCTTCCAACAATTTGTTTAGCTTTGTTGTGACTTGAGGTTCAAGACTGGGATGCATCTTCCTCAACTTTTGTTGGAATGGCTTGGTTTGAGGTTTCATGGGAATGACATGAAGTATAATATTTGTATCATATGTCTTGAGGTCCTCATATGTCCATGTGAATATGTCTTTATATTCTTTGAATAACTTGATGTATGACCGCCTTTCTTTAGGAGAGAAAATTTTTCTCAGGTTGACGCTCTAAGGAGAAATCTTTGATCCCATGTTTATTGTTTTAAACTGCATGTATGAGATGTTGGTCTTGTAGTTAGTGACCTTTTCGAATGTGTATTGAAGGTCGTAGAGTTTTTCTAGTCTGACCACACTCCTTGGAATATTGTTGGTCAGGCCTATTGCATTTGTTACTTTGGCATTACCATTACTATCAGTATTTATCAGCAGGTCGTGTTGGCCTTCATCTATGATAGAATCCTTGAAGGTATCTTTGAGGTGTAGAAAATTAATGAGTTATTGGTCATCATCAAAGACCCTCCAATTCATGATATTGTTTGGAATTGATGGCATGTACAAAATTTCAATAGAGAAGGAGTCAGGCATCAATCCATCTGAGGGTATTAATCTAGATGCCACACTTTCTAACAAATCAACATCAGAATTCAATGATTGGGGAATGATGTTAATATTGAAAGTAGTGAAAGATTTAATTAGCTCCCAGACCTCGGATTGATAATTTTTTAAGTGGCTTGAAAGACAATGGATGGTGTTTCGTACATGTTTGATGATGATTTCATAATCAATAAATACCTTGATTTTTTCTTCTTTGAAGTCGAAATCCTTCTTTATCCCCTGTACTAGGGCTTCATATTCGAAAGTATTGTTGGTGCAAGGAAAATCCAGTCTGCATGCAATTAACATTTTATTACCTTGCGGGTATTTTAGCATGCAACCCCCACCTGCACCTTTCAAAGACTTGGATCCATAGAAAAATAACATCCACATGTCAGAATCTCCTTTTTTATTTCAATTGGTATTTTTGAATTTTCATATTTTTTGGTTTTATAAAGGTGAGTAGAATCAATGTGTTTTTCTAGCTTATCCTTAGAAACTATTTTTGTCTGTACATCAAGGGAATTGTTAGTTTAATCATTTATATTACAACCGGGCTCAGTAATCTGGGTGTAATGAAGGATTTCAGATTCTGTGTCAGACTCTGCAAGAAATGACGGTTCAGCTGCAAAATTCCCAAAGAATGTTTCAAATGAATAATTCCCAAGAACATAATGGTTGAAAATTATTGATTCATTTGGATCATTCAAGTCAGTAACAACATGTTTCATATACATTTCCTTGTCGATCCTGATCTAATTCATTTTACCATTGTAAGGGAGCCACAAATGGGACTAGTCGGTAGCAAAGTAGACATTTAACATAGCCAACCAATCTCAAATTAAGAACATGCCATAGTTGTTCGGAATATCTACTAATATTATATCAATGGTTTGATGAAATTTTGAGTTAGAAAACATCCTGATCAAAACACTTTTCAATTCTCCTATCACATTAACTTTAGTTTTTTCTAACTGAATGATCTGAATGTTAGATGGTTCAAGTTTGATGTTAATATTCTTATGGAATTTAAGGGGCATGACATTAGCTGAAGCTTCTGATTCCACCTTGCAATTATGAATATTCCTATTAAAGACTTCGAAAATGATGAGAAAAGGAGGGGTGGTGGATCTGGATCTTTGACCCGTTAAGGACGCATTAGTCACGACCTGAATTTTAGATGAAGTGTTGTTTTCATGTGAAGTTACCTTGGTGATTCCCTTTTTGGTTCCATAGTTTGATTCCTTAGTGCCAGGAGAAGTTTTACCTTGTAGCGTTTTGATAAAATTCTCTCGGATTTGTGGAATCTTCATGAATTCAAACAAAGAAATGTTGTCTATTTTTTCTTTAGATCTTCTAGAAATTCATATTCCAATCTGGCCAAGTGTGTGGGTGAAATATTTGGTTTCATTGTTTAATCTATTGTTTTGGGATTGGAAGGAGTATTTTTGGATGAATTAGGAGTAGCATTGGTCGAAAAAGACTATTTTTGGGGAGTAGTGGCAGTGGGAGAAGCAGGATAAGAGGTACCAGGGGTATCATCGGGAATATTTTTGCTGGAACTTCTAGTGGTTACGAGGTTTTGTGAGACGTGCACTTATTCATCTTCTTCTTCATCTTCTCCAAAAGATATGTCCCAAATTGAGTTTAATCATTGTTCTACTGGCTCGTTAGATTCATGGGGTTGTTCTTGTTGTTCTTGACCTCCTTCTCCCTCATCATTGGTTTCAGTCATATTCTTTGTTGCCCAAGTTTGAAGGGCTTGGACAATATCCTCCATATTGATGCCTTTCATCTGAGAGGCGATGGTTTTGTTGGTTGGGAGAGTTTTATTATTTTTCTTGGGAGGGGACTTAAAGAACCTTTTCTGATTGGAAGATCCCTCTCCACTACCCCTTTTCAGGTCAACTAGGTCATTGGATAGATTTTTTATGATTCTATGAAGAGATTCCATATCCATCGAATCAGAAGGATTTTTATCTTCAACGGGCTTAGATGCAGATATTTTACCTTTACCCTTATCTTTATATGGTTCTGAGTTGGAACTACCTTTTAAACTTAGATTTTTTTTTTCAAATTTAAGGGCTTCTTGGAAAGCTTCTTCTAGAGTGTCCTCTTCAGAATTTTTTACATACATGGCCATGGACATGGGTAAACCAGAGGAGAAAAATTCAATAGTGACATCTTTAGTAGGTTTTGAAGCCCGTGGGATTCATTTTAACAAGGTGAGGATTCATTGATTGTAATTAGTAACTAATTCTTTCGAATCCATCTTGACTCTTGAGAGTTCGAGAACCTGGGTGGTTAGTGTTTTATTTTCCCCGAATTTTCAGAGGAAAGAGGTTTAAAAAGTTCTCCATTTCGGAATGGAGGCTTATTCTAGAGAGAAATACCATGCCGATGCTTTTTATTCAAATTTAATGGGAAACAAATGGTAGAAGACATCTTTGTGATGAATTCTTTGTAACCTAGTAGCCAACAAGAATTTCTTAACATGGTTTTCGGCTGAATCTTTTTTGTCAGGGCCAAATTTAGGAAGGAATTTTTCAAGGTGTCCAAGCATGTCATGCTAAATTCATGGCACAGTGATCACATCAGAAAAAAACCATGGTTGGTGGGGAGGATGATTTTGGTTCATGTTTTCTCCAGCCATGTTCGAGGGCTGATATACAACGATTTGATAAGGGGTTATATTCAGGTTTGATCTCAAATATATCTCTTTCTTCAGAATTATCCTCTGACTCATCTCTAGGAGTGTGAGGGTGTGACTCGTGGGGTGAAGGTTATCTACCTCCTGCCCCACTGGCGAGTATATGATACTCAAGATTAAATTCTGAAACCTCAGGGAAATCATAAATATCGTCAGGCACATGATATTCAGGGGTCCCAACCGAATGGTTTTCTTGATAGGAGACTGGGTAGTTAAAAAAGGGATATGTATGTCGAAGGTCTTCATGATTTTCAGGAAGAGAGTAATCCAAGGGTAGTTGTCTAGTCTGTCTACTAAGTTTTCTAGTCAGTGCACAATTGGTTCATTCGGTCAAAGACCTTACTAAGGCTTTGATCTCTGAGATAGTTAATACATGAGGTTGAGGGGAAGAAAAATATGTTTTGGGGTGAGTGAGAACGTGGTGAATGCTAACCTAAGTTGGAGTTTTCACCGAATATTCCTAAGGGAATAAATTATGTTCGGGGTGAACTTGATGGGAATCAGTTTTTGAGGAAAAGCTTACTTGTGGGGAAGAAAGGGAAGAATTTAAATTTATTTTTGTATCCATTCAGTTTTGTGGCCCTACTAGCACCATTTATGTTGACTAGAAAAAATTACCTGCTCAATTAGATGAGGGAAAACACCCAATGGCAAGTCCCAATTAGACCCACTCTCATTTGGGGTAGCGCTTTCGAATAGATTTTGGCCCGGTTACCAACTAACTAGAATACTAACTAAAAATAATAACTAGATATGAATATGAGAACCAAATGTTCTCATATGAATTAAAAATAAAATGAAAAGAAATAAGCATTGCTTACTAAAGTTAAGCTAAGAGGTATGATTATTATTCTAAGATGTAGTTCCTAAAATAACACCAAACTAACCTATCATGATCAGGAGGAAACTAGAAAAGTAAATGAATACAGTGAATAATGTGTATTACTTGTGTAGAATAAATTCATGACACAAGTGATACATAAGTTTAATATCATAACCGATAAGAACCAAAGAATTGATTATTTAACAACATTATACTATCGTTGTACTCATCTGAATACCATGATAATTGCAAACTGTAAATATTAATTCAAAAGTAATCCATCAACTAATATTCATAGACTATAATAAGAGATATGCATGAATAGAATAATCACATTCGTACACATCAATACCATAATCTCCAACTTCAAAATTTCTCGGATTCAAATTCACTTGTAGTAAAAAAGTATTGTCATGTTACATTCAAAAACCAAAATCCCTTTCAAATGGGTAGCGCTCTTTTTATATAGTGAGGGGCGAATTATTACAACCGTTCTTCCTGGAAATCATGAAATTAGGGGCGTTTCACAAAAATGACTCTTCGTATTCAAAATTAGATTACAATATCATAAGAAAACAACATCTAGAAGGAATTGTGGAATTCTATAATCATGACTTGGCCTGCTCCTATAGTTGGTCTTGGTATTCTTTCCAAGTGGAGTGGTCATTTAAAATGCTCTCGATTTTTCTTGATTGCAATCTCTCTGAGACTAATTCTCCATTGTAGACTTTTGCAGATACTTCTTGATATAAATGCTCTGATGTGGCTTTTACAAAGTATTTGATTTTGTGGGTGAGTTGGGTAGGAAGCAATATATGTTCTTCAATTGATTTTTCTTCAAAAAACATTAAATCCTGAATGCTCACCTGGATCGATTTCTTTAGATATTCCACTTCAACCATCCTGGTGCTGAAAGAAGTCGTTTCATTGATAGACTATATTGGTTGTACCCCTGCCTCTGCGATGAGATCATTTGCATCTTTCCACAGTTATGTGCATGTGTCAGTAGCTACTACTTGGGTCGAGCGGGCACTCACGAAGAGCAGTTTGTTGGTGTCGAAGAGCATTCGGTACCTGAGTCTTTCCCTTTTCAAATATAATAGTAAGGAGGTAGGTGGAGGTTGTTGCATGTCCTATCAACTAAGAATCTCCTCAAAATCCTTGATCGCTTCTTGATATCTTCCTTGAGTCTCTATCAAAGTTCTTTGCAACCTAAGTTGTTCCTGTCACTCATCTCATATTTTGATCAATAGAACAAGGTGCTCATTCTTTTCCATCACTATTTTCTCACTTACTACCAATGTTTGTGCCTTGATGGATTCCATGATGCATGTCAAGCCTCTAGTATTTTCTAGGATGACATTGATTTTATGTCTTTCCACCTCTAACTTGTTTCTGTGGGTGTCCCATTGGGTTTGCATATGATTTTCAAATTCTTTTCTCATCAGGTCTCTTTGTTCCTTTATACCTTTAAACTTTGTTTCCAACTCGGCTACTTGGTTCCTGACTGTGTTGAGGGCATTAGTTACCTTCGTGACAGAGGAGGCATTTAACCCTGCAAAGGCATTGAGCGTTGAAGCTTCTTGGACCGCGTTATCTTCTGGGTTAGGACCTACCTTCCACTCCAATACCCTTCATGCATATGACTTCAACTTTGTGTCTTCTCCTCTCTTCCTCTTCGCTGATATTTTTTCAATGCTTCTTGTTCTATTATCGAAGTAGTAATCTCCAATAGATACTGCAGAGCCTTTAAAATTGAGGGATTTAGAGGAGAGGGAGGAATATCCTGGTATGGTGCTTATGGGGGTGTACTTTGGAGGAGGTATATTCACAATGCATAGGTTGGGTGTCAATGGAGTGCTTAGTGTCTGGCTTAAATTTTTCTTCAAAATCTCATCAAGTTTTTTCTTTGCTTCAACCTCGTCATCCAATCATTTTTCCTTTACCTCTTCAGCCAATTTCTTGGCTTATGCTTCATCGGCTATGTTGTGCAGCTTATATGATTAGTATAATGCACTCATTAATTATCAATCCATGATTCGTAATCAATAGAGTTACAAGACACCAGTAAGAGAGGTAATTCTAATGTCATGAGTATAGAAATAATCTAAATTGAGAAACAAACTGAAACACACTTTGGTTGCCTTTCACAAAGAAGCTATCTACTCCATTGGGGTACATGCAAATATGAGATGGATTTCTTTGAAATATAAACTCTGTTATCTGACCCATAAATATAACTCTGCAATCACACTTCTGAAAAGGGAATCACACATCAATCATCAAGGCATAGCATGGATAGTTCAATAGCCGGTATATTGAGTATGTTGTGGTTCACAATATGCTATTGTGAACTTCACTAGTTCTTTTCCAATTATGTTTGACTACTGTTGCCAACATCCATGTCCATTAGGAAAAATCAAATTCATAAGAAAAGAAATAGAGCATATGAAAAATAAAGTAAATAAAGATCCCTAAGCAATCATAAAGTAAATCCTAAACTGAAACTATACTTCTATCATCTGGAAGCTTTAGCTGGTCTAACAGTTATACTATTGAAATCAAATGCTAACACTACTCTATAAGGATGCTGACCTTTTTTGGGCAGTGGGCCCTTTCCACTTCAACAAGTCAGTGACTGGAGTCTATAGTAAGTTGGTCTTTAATCCACACATCACTCTTACTCAAAACCTCAAAACACGAAACTATACTAACAACTCAACTCACATTCATTCATAACTGATCAAGACATGGGAATAAATGACATTCTTATATTAAACTTCAATCTCCAGAGATGTTCTACAATATGTAACGCTGCTTCATATGCTTCATATGCTATCTCTCTACTACTTCCACCATCCTTTCCATGACTATTTAAACAGTCTTAGTCGTGAAACACAAGGAGGTGAAATCTTTTACAAATCAACAATTGTTAAATTTATATATTCGGATACATATTTTAAGCTTCATCCTCATGAAACGAAGTGTATGAGGATGAAGAAATAAACAAACTGGCTTAACATATTCTTGCTAGAATTTGATGATTTCATAAACACTCAATAATGATCTTGGGCACGATCTAGAGCCAATCTTAGCATACTCTGTTTTCCTGTATTGGTACTGGATCGTGACAGGTGAGATTCAGTAGATAGTATCGGATCCGAATAATGCGCAATTGGTTGGTACCAGAATAGAACAGTTTGCTATCATTGGTACCGAATCGCGACAGTGAATGGTCTATGGGTACCGGATCTGGACAGAAGATGCGCTTGGTACCGGATTCGAACAGTGGGCTATCTAGCGCATAAGTACCAGATAGATGAGCTGAAATAGAAGTGTTGGACTTCATACAAAGTTCAAAGGCTACACATGGAAATTTTAAACATTAGTACATGAAATGTTTAGTCTCCTAGCTTAACAAACCACAAAATGCATAAATCCAATTGTACTTTACCTTATGACCTTATCAGTGACTGGAGGTAGGGTTCTTTATCATTGATCCAAGTTTAGGTAGGCCAAAAAGGTATAAATGAGGAGTATAATATGGTAATGGGGATGTCAATTTGGAGGATCAACATTCCCCCATGCCAAAATCATTGCATGTCCTCATGCAACTAAAACAATTTTATTTTTTTTCAAAACTTGAGACTCCATTCTCTTTACTCCTATGGGGAAATGATGTTGACAGCTTAGGCTTCTAGTTCTATTTTTATGACCTTAATGTATTACAGGAGTCTTAGTACCTTCTTGAGCTTATTAGAAGTCTCTTCATGGTCATATTGGAGTTGTTGGCTGGTTGCTTTCAGTTGTTCATTTTCCTTCTTGATATACCTATCCAGTAGTTGGTATTCATTCACTTCTTGTTTGAGCTCTTGGTTTTGTTTTTGCAACTTCCCAATCTGCTTCTTCATATATTATTTTGTCAAGGTCTTCATTGGCCTTATTGTCTCTGGCTGGATGCATTCTCTTTCCTCCACTTCCTCCCTCATCCCACACAAAGTAATAGTATCTTGTTCCTTTGTCAAGCTAGGGATGTCATCCTGGGCTAATAGGTCTATGGAGGTAAGATCTATTGGGTATTCATTTGTATGAGGACTGGAAACTTCTTTTCCTTTCTTTTCCATACTCCTTGTGGTTCTTTTATAAGGGGTTAATCGATCAGAGGTGCTCACGAGCTTCCTTTTCTTCTTCTATGTTTGTGGGATGGTCACAGGAGATTGTTCTATAGATTGTTCATCTCTACTCTTCTCTTTCCTCAAATATTTTGACGTATGACCCCTCTCCTCAAGTTCTACTACTAATATCTCCTTTATTTATTCAGATTTACCTTTTCATTCTTGAATTTTAAGATTCTTATTATCTGAGGAAGAGGGCCTTACTTGTTTACCAACTTTATCCTTTACTGCTATGGAGGATAATGGGACTGCCTTGCTCTTTTTCTCCTTAGGTTCCTTATTTTTATCTAGAGCAGGTTGGGCTTCTTCTACAGGTTCATTTTTTGGGGAAAGGTGTTGACTAATGAGGGTTTTCCAAATAAACCCTCACTTCCTAATCTCATGAATAACTAGCATTTTGATAAGATCCTGATGATAAATGCTAGTCTTCTTAGTTTTGGAGAGAGATTTGACACCTCTTACCATCTTGTTTAGGCTCATCCATAAAAAATATGGGAAGTCAATTTCAAGGCCTCCTTCAAAGTGAAACAGAAGCCTAATATGATATAATAAAGTCACAGCATACCTGCCCTCACAAGTGAGGAATCATTGAAGACTAGTAAGCATTGGATGATATTCTTCTTTGATGTAGTTTCTAGAAATCGCCTTTTTCCAATCAGGGTGTTGATGGTCTTCCTTTAGAAATCGTTGGAACATTTCTTTATTGATTCCTACTCCTTTGAAATTTTTGGCTCCTCTGCTGGGTAATCTCGTGGCTTCCCTTAAGGTTGCTTCATTGATGGTTAGCTACAGATTTCCTATGTGCACAATCTCTCCATCGTAACCCTGAACAAATGCATGCGATACCTTCTCATGACAACCTGTGACTTTTTCTAAAAATGGCATCCGTCCCTCTCTAGCATACTTATCTCTACATAGATGGAACTCCTTGGTCTCCCTATAAATCTGGAAGATTGGTTCATGTCTACTTACAACCATTTTTATAAACCGTAAGTGAAAACTGGGTTGTAGCATAAGGGTTTAGTTAGCTGTGAGCGTGAGAGTTTGGTACCAGATGTCATGGGGAGGAGAAGGCTCTGAGAATGGAGAGAGATGGGTAACGGTCGGAGAAATGGTGATGGCTTCAATAATTTGAATGGTGAGCTTAAATGAAGATGCTGCGAAGAAAAATTAAGAGAATATGAGACTCATCTGGATGGCTTCGCCACCCAGATAATCCTTTTCATTTCTGCCTATTAGTGCAATGAAGGGGACAAGACGTTTGGTATCAAAGCATCATTGTTGTTGGGATTGGCGATTTGACCCCTAAGCGACAAATTTTAGTGTTGAATCGTGCGAGATAGATTCATGATGGTTTAAGTATAAAGCATGTTCTTGGTTTTAGGGTCGTGGCCCATCATTGTTGGACATTCTTATTTAAGTTCATCCCCACTTTCACACATTTGATGTGATTTTTTCCTCCCTTATCTTTTCAAGCGCTTATGTGGTGAGGGCATTGATTAAGTTTAAGCATATGGGTATGAGGGAAGTGAAAGTTAGGTGCATGGTTTTAATACTAAGGTCATAAGATCTAGTATACATTTTCATGCCTTTTGTAGTTTTATAAGCAAAGGAAAATAAATAATACCATGTTACTTTTTCTTTTATCATTGCATAACCAGTACCCATAGCATATGCAACTTCCTTTGTATTGTCAGAGTTCATCTTTTTAAGCTGGAGTTTTCTGGGCGCTAGGTACTGGAATTTCATGTACTTTATGAATACTCCTTTATTTTGTGCTTGACTTGAGTTTCTTCTTTTGTGCCTAGTTATGCAGGGTTGTATGGTGAACATGTTGATCTCTGAGTCTAAAAAAGAGTCCTGAAAGGGGTTCTTTGACCCTCCCCCATGCCAAGGATGTTGCATATAGTTATGAAAAAAGGCTTGACACACTGTTCACAAATGGGAGAAAGAAAAAAAAAATTGATAAGAGATGAGAAACCAAATCAAATTCCAAAAGTACATTTATCACCTAGCATATGATCCCATGCAAAAAATTGAAATTGCTTTTCTTTGATGACTTATTGACAAGGGCAGCATTCAGCAATGAAAATAGGGAGGATTTTATATTTTTCCTGAAGAACAGATCCAACCTAACTTGCTTTAGAGATTTACTATCATTAGATGTTATAGATAAATTTCACATTATAAGTAGATTAGACTCCCTAGTCAAGGCATCACTCTTAAGAAGTTTCCTTCTTAGATAATATAGGCTTTAGATGTCAGACCGGTAAAGTTGACTTAGGGTAATTCTCAAATGGACATTTTCTTGTAGTATTCAGTTTGTTAATCTAGAGTTTGTATCTTATAAGTGTTAATAGTGGCGTTTGTTTGTAGTATTCATTTTTTATGACAAAATTGAATTTTTCAATCAAACAAGTATAAATGAGACATTTCTCAACCAGAACCCACTGCTAGCAAGCCTGTTCAGTACTCTGGTGGGGTAGTTGTGACAATTAGTGAGAGACATACCTTCCCCATGCATAATGCCTCATTACCAACATGCATGTTTAATACCCTAATGGGTTTTCTTAGTCATACCATAGACTGGTACCCACTGCCAGCAGACCTGTTCAGTATCTTGGTGGGTTAGTCTCTTAAACCCTTTTTCCATCAAAGGCTTCTTGTCCATCATCACCTATTTTAGTTTTTGTTAAAGAATGATTTTGCATGGTGACAGGGGAGGCTCATCTAAAAATGATTTTACAGGCTGGGATGGTATTGGGTTAGAAGGTATATTCTCTTATTTGAATGTCTTTAAAGATTTGTCCGAAGGAAAAATAAACTTATGTATGCATATTTTTAGAATGATCCAGATGTATGATTTGTCTAAGTTTGTCCATAAGAGAATGACCTAAAGTTACCTTAGGGTACTGATACATCTTCTTCCATAAAAAAATTCCTAGTGTGCCCATGATACAGAGTGTTCATATGCTCATATGCTACTCTTTAATAAGGATAATCCAATTATTACTGTCGAAGTCTAGTTAGGGTGAAATGGTTACTTATATGCTAATATACTTTTATCCCTTTTAATCATGCTGGATAAAGGCAACCTCTAGACTTTGAATCAGATTAAGCATGGTTCCTTTAACATAGGTTAAAATTATGTCTTCTAAGCAACATAACCAAAAGAAATTAAAAATACTTCCCTTTAGTCAGCAACAGAACCAAAAGAAATTAAAAATACTTCCCTTTAGTCAGCAACAGAACCAAAATAAATTAAAAATACTTCCCTTTAGTCAGCAACAGAACCAAAACAAATTAAAAATACTTCCCTTTAGTTAGCAACAGAACCAAAATAAATTATTGCTTCATAAGGGCTGCCATTTTATGCTTCATTCAGATCCTTGGTTCCAGCTTAAGGAGTTACTACATGTCTTGACACAAGTATAACATTCTTTGTCAATTAGGTGATGTGTCCTGATAGTACCATATGAGAATGAACTTCTAGTACCGGACCAATGCAGGACTGCTGGTACCGGACCAGAGAAGAATTTCTGGTACTGGGTCAGCACTGCTTGTACTGGACCAGAACAGAGTATTGTTGATGCTTGCAACTGATGTTTTAGCAAGTTCATGAAATATCAAATAAATTACAGAAATCGACTAAAAATAAAATGTGAAAGTAAAAAAAAGGAGGTAAGAATCCAATGTTATCTTTAGCTTATTAACAAAACACAATCCACACCTATGTACAAATTTTTTTAAAAGGTAAATCAATCAATCAATGTGGATCAGTAGGAAGATCTCCTTCCTTACTGATCACCTGCATATCTTAATTTTGTAGCACACGTGTCAAAAAATCCTCTTTTGACAGAGGTTTGTTATAAATTCTCAATCGATGCCCATTCACTAGTAGGGGTGTCTAATGTTCATCAATTGTATTTATTTTCATTGAACCATTATCATAGACAGTGTAAATTTTGTAAGGTCCTAACCAACGAGTAGTTAACTTGCCTTTGAAGTTCTTGAACCTACTATCATACAACAAGGCCCAATCTCCCGGTCGAAATTTTTTCTTTTTAAGATACTTGTCATGCCATTTTGTTCTCTTCTCTTATACGAGGGTGGTTCTTTGAAGTGATTCCTACCTAATTTCATCCAGCTCATTAAGTTGCAAGATCCTTTATTGTTGAGCTTCGTCTAAGTTCATCCCAACTTGTACAGCAGTTCTGAAGGTTTTGATATGGAATTCTATGGGGAGAAGCACTTGCTTCCTGTACACCAATTCGTAAGGTGTATGTCCTGTTGTATTCCTCCAGGTGATTCTATAAGCCCATAAGGATTCTAGTAATTTGTTAGCCCAATCCTTGTGGTGTAGCTGTATTGTTTTGGTAAGAATGGAATCAATGACTTTTTTGGTGGATTTTACTTGTCCATTCGCATATGGATGATAAGGTGTAGATTTACTGTGCTTGATATGGTATTGTTCTGTAATTGCTTTGACTAGATGAGAGGTGAATTGATTCCCCTAATCAGTCACAATTTCTCGAGGTACACCAAATATAGTAAAAATGTCATTAAAAAGGAAATCTACCACTGATTGTTCACTTGCGGCTGGTAAGGCTTTTTCTTCAAAACACTTAGTCACATAGTCAGTACATACAAGTATATACTTTTTCTTCTTAGATTCAGGGTTAATGGGCCCTACAAAAGCTAATGCCCATTTCTCGAAAGGCTCAATGACTACTTGGGCTTGAAGTGGCATTTGGTCTTGTGCAGTAGGCTTACCCATTCATTGGCATTCATTGCAATTGGATACATAAGTTTTGACATCTTTGAAAATATTAGGCCAATAATATCTTGATTGCAGAACTTTATAAGTGGTCCTTCTGTCAACAAAGTGGCCTCCATAAGGACCATCATGGCAGGATTGTAGAATATCATGGATTTCATCTTCCCTTACACATCTCCTGATTACCAAATCTGGTCCTGTTTTGTAAAGACAATCCCCATGCCACATGTAGTTTGCACTTAGTTGAATTACTTTATGTTTTTCTCTAGGAGACAATTTCTAAGGCATCATCCCTATTACAAGATAGTTAGCTACATCTTCATACCAAGGAGTAAATGTAGAAATAGCAAACAAATTTTCATCAAGAAAGGTATCATCTACTAGTGCATTATCTCCCAGATGAATCATTCTAGATAAGAAATCATCCACAAGATTATCCTTATTGGGTCTATCAATAATATTGATGTTAAACTCTTGTAATAATAACAGCCATCTTGTAACCCTGGGGTTTGTTATTGGTTTGTTCATTAGGAATTTGATGGTTGAATGATCAGTGTGTACAAAAGCTTAATATCTTGTAATGTAGTGTCTAAATTTATTGATAGCATGGACTACAACTAACAATTCTTTTTATGTGACCGTATAATTAACTTTTGTTGGGGAAAGATTTTTACTGACAAAGCAAATAGCATAAGGCAGCTGATTTTCCCTTTGTCCAATAACTTCCCCCAAGGTTGTGTCTAAGGCATCGGTACAGATATGAAAAGGAAGGGACCAATTTGTTCCTCTTAATAGGGGAGTACTTGACAATTTATGTTTTATAATTTCAAAATATACTTGGCATTCATCATTCCAATTCAATTCAGCTTCTTTAGATAATAATTTAAATAAGGGAATAGCTAAGCTTGTAGAATTTGGAATGAATCTTCTATAATAGCCAGCATGCCCTAAAAAGCAGCAAACTTCTTTTTGTGAGGAAGGTATTCTGATTTGTGTGATGATGTGAATCTTTGCTGGATCAAATCTCATTCCAGAACCAGAGATGTGATGTCTCAAAACAATACCTTCAATGAGCATCATCTTTGACTTTTCATTACTTAGGGAAATATTAGTTTCTTTACACCTAATCAATACTTTTTCTATATTAGTCAAATCTTCCTGGAATCATTTCCATGGACTGTAAATTCATCCAGGTAGACTTCTATGCAATCATTGGTCAAGTCAGAGAAAATGGATAGGAAATCCATTTGAAAAGTGGTTGGGGCATTAAAAATTCCAAAAGGAAGAACCCTATAAGCATAGGTTCCCCATGGGTAGGTGAAAGTGGTCTTCTCCTGGTCTTCAGGTGCTATTTTTATTTGGTTATAACCACTAAACCCATCTAGGAATGAAAAATACTTCTTTATGGACAAGGTATCCAACACCTGATCAATGAATGGTAAGGGAAAGTAATCCCGATGGGTGGCTTTGTTCAACTCCCTAAAGTCTACACATATTCTCCACTTTCCATTTTTCTTGGGAACTATGACAAGTGGAGACACCCATTGACTATCTGAAATGGGGTATATGAGATTGGCTTGAAGGAGTTTTTGCAATTCCTCTTTTACAATATCTTTGAGGACTAGATTCATCCTCCACTGAGGTTGTCTTACTCGTCTGATTTGGTCATTAGTGTAGATATTATATGTACATGTGTCAGGGTGAATGCCTTTCATGTCTGCATAATCCCATGCAAAGGCATCAAACTGTCTTCAGAGCATTTCAATTATTTGTATCTTTTGGTTTGGTTCCAAACTAGAGTTGATATACAAATGTTTTCCTCAGCTAATCTCAACAGGTTCAGTACTTTCTTCCTTCTCTGAGGAAGCTAGTGATAAAGTACATAATTGAGTGATATCAGAGTGCCAAGTTTGTTGGAATTCAAAACTGAAAATGTGTGACAATTCTGCAAAAGACCTAGAATATTTGATGCAGTTTGTATCAACCAAAAATAAACTTAATACTTGTTCATCTGATTGTTCTTGCATACATTTTACTTGTTCAAGTGTTAATAGTGGTCAGATGCAATCTTCCTCTCCATAAGGGTTTTCTATCCAAAGAGGTATCTCTTGTGTCGGTTGGGCAGGAGGGAAGAGAAAAAGATTTTGGCTATGTGTGCCATTGGATATAGTCATATCACCAGACCGACAGTTGATAAAGGCATCTGTTGTGGCTAGCTAAGGGCGGCCAAGAACCATAGGGTGTCCTGGTTTGGAGGATGATTTAGAATAGATGACTAGGAAGTCTACTGGATATTCCCAAGAAGCTAGTGTAACTGTGACATCATCTAAACTTCCCGCAGGGATAATGACTGACTTATCTGCCAATTCTATCATGGTTTGGTTTGGTCATAATTGGTTTATTTGGAGTTTTTGCATAGTATCAAAAGGCATTACATTAATTTTTGCACCCAAATCAATGAGTGTGTTTGGTAAGGAAATTCCATTAATTTCAACAATGACTACTGGATTCCCAGGGTCATTATATTTATATGGCATTTCATAAATAAATTCAGATAATTGTCCTACTACATGAACAAGGAGAGGTTCCTTCTTCTTTCTTCCTGGTTTCTTAAGGAAAAGATCCCTTATGATTTTGGCATATATGGGGATATCTTTGATGGCTTGCAACAGAGTTATTTTTATACATATATTTCGTAACTCATCCTCTATGTCTTTGTGAAAGGGTGGGTCAGGTTTATTCACTAATAGTCTTTTGGGGTAGGGTGGAAGATTAACTTGTTGAGGTACTCCTACGGACTGAGAAGTGGTTGGAATATGAGGGGAAGTCTCTCCTTCTTCAGGGGTGGTTTGAGTGTTTTCTTGTTCAGAATGATTATCATTTTCTTCTTGAATCATTACTCCATAATTTGATTGATTTACAACTTTCCCGGATCTTAGTTGAATTTCATAGGTGGGAAAAGTTTGTATCTCTGCATTTTTCACAGGGTGGGTGGGTCGATTATTAGAGTTAGGAATTGGCTGGGCATGGATTGTTGTTGGTCTAAGAGGGTTGTGGGCATCTTGGTTATGTGGTTGTTGATTAGCATTTATAGGTGTTTGTTGCTACTAGTTAGGGTTCAAGGGTGTTGTGAATTGTTGATGTATAGGAGGTGGAAGTAAATTTTTCATCTGAGGTGGGTTAAATCCAGGCAGTAATTGGGAAATGTTTGTGGGATACTATGGATATGTAGGCTAAGAGGGATTCCCATACACAGGCCCCCTCCAACCTTGTTTCCAAGGTTGAGTTTGAGCTTGTTGAGGTGTCCATTGGGAATAGGGAATTGGAGGAGGACCCCATTGTTTTTGTTGGTATTGTGTATTAGGTTCATAAAATGCATTGGAGTTTTGTTCTCTCCAAGGCCTCCTAGAGGGGTATGTTTTTTCTTGCGAGACTCCCCCTCCCCTATACATGACTTGAATCTCAAGTAAAGTTGGACACTCAGATGTGGGGTGCTCTAGTGTACATAGGCCACATACTTCTTTGACATTTAATGGGCATTCTTTCTCAAGGAGATTCTTTCGACATTTAGGACATAAGATTGCAAAAACAACCTCTTCTTCTTGTTTCTTTTTCAGTTTTAGAGTATCTATTTGGTTATTGATTATGATCAAGATGTTTGTTTTAAAGTTCTCCAATAAGTCTCCTAACTCAATTCTGGTGACAGTCCTTGATCTTTGTCTTGAATTTCTGCTAAAAGAATCCCTTGGTCCTTTGTCTGTTTTAGCTTGTCCCCTTGAGTATCTTCAACAGTAATCTGCAATTTCTACAAAGGGTTTTTGGTGCACATCTCCTGAACTTAACAAATTTCAAACTTCTATGCAGTCATCTATAAGACCTTTCAAAAATGCAGTTCTCACTACAGTTGGGTCTGTGGTGAATAATTTTGATTTCTGATAATTGTATAAGAACCTTTATAAGTAGTCTTCGGGGCTTTCATATTTTGTTTGTTGCATTTTGAAAATGTCATTTTTAGCATTATCCTTACAATAGTCTTGGTATTTTCGTAAAAATGTTTCTTTCATCTGATCCCAAGAGAGAATTGTATTTTCTCCTAAGCTCATGAACCATATCAAGGCTGAGTAATTTATTGTGGCTGGAAAGAGCTTAAGTTTTTGGGCATCATCTGAGTAATTATAGATTCTACATAATATGTCAAACTCGAATAAAAATAAGTTTGGATCTTCAGTTGACATACCTTTGAAAATGGGTAATGATGATAGTGAGATATTTTTCATGCTGATGTTTTTGGAAATATCTAAGATTGGAAACCTGAAGGTCTTGGTCTCAGTGGCTACATTTTCATTTCCTTCTTCTTCTGCCATTTCTCTAGGTGCTCCTCCTCCACTTATAGATGGTTCAGAAACTGGATTTTGTGTGTCTTCTAAATGTTCAGTTCCTTCAGCAGACTCATGTTCTATCTTCCCCAGTGTCGATTCCTCAGTTCTAGGTTCCTCTTCTGGAGCCTCACTGGCTCCCCTTGAACTCCCTCCTGGTGGAATTTTTCCTGCTCCAATGTCAGTTGAATTAGTGGGGGGTTTTTTTTTTAATCTTTAGAGCTTAGAAATCTACCCTTATTATCTCTATATCTATGCATAAAAATAAAAAATTGATACTTAACTCAATTGAAATCCTAATTCTATATAGAAGGTAAGAAGGAAACCTGGCTTCGGAGAACCCCACTCTAGTGGCCGCATGGCTCTTCACTCACGTCTTAAACGTTTTATCCTCCTCCCTCAAGCAACCTTTAAAATTATTAAAAAAAACGTATACAAGCAATCTAGGCTAAAATCACTTTCCTACTGTTTGCTACTCCCTGGAAACGGCGCCAAAATGTTGTGTTGCTTATATGATTAGTATAATGCACTCATTAATTATCAATCCGGGATTCGTAATCAATAGAGTTACAAGACACCGGTAAGAGAGGTAATTCTAATGTCGTGAGTATAGAAATAATCTGAATTGAGAAACAAACTGAAACACACTTTGGTTTCCTTTCACAGAGAAGCTATCTACTCCATTGGGGTACATGCAAATATGAGATGGAGTTCTTTGACAGATCAAATCTATTATCTAACCCAGAAATCTAACTATGCAATCACACTTCTGAAAATGGAATCACACATCAATCATCAAGGCATAGCATGGGTAGTTCAATAGCCAGTATATTGAGTATGTTGTGGTTCACAATATGCTATTGTGAACTTCACTAATTCTTTTCCAATTATGTTTGACTACTATTGCCAACATCCATGTCCATTAGGAAAAATCAAATTCATAAGAACAGAAACAAAGAATATGTAAAATAAAGTAAATAAAGATCCCTAAGGAATCATAATCAAAATCCTAAACTGAAACTATACTGCTATCATCTAGAAGATTTAGCTGGTCTAACAATTATACTATTGAAATCAAATGCTAACACTACTCTATAAGGATGCTAACCTTTGTTGGGTAGTGGGCTCTTGCCGCTTCAACAGGTCAGCGACTGGAGTCTACAGTAATTTGGTATTTAATCCACACATCACTCTTACTCAAAACCTCAAAACATGAAACTATACTAACAACTCAACTCACATTCATTCATAATTGATCAAGACATGGGAATAAATGACATTCTTCTATTAAACTTCAATCTCAAGATATTTTCTACAATATGTAATGCTGCTTCATATGCTTCATATTCTATCTCTCTACTACTTCCACCATCCTTTCCATGACTATTTAAACAGTCTTAGTCGTGAAACACAAGGAGGTGAAATCTTTTACAAATCAACAATTGTTAAATTTATATATTCGGTTACATATTTTAAGCTTCATCCTCATGACACGAAGTGTATGAGGATGAAGCAATAAACAAACTGGCTTAACATAGTTTTTCTAAAATTTGATGATTTCATAAACACTCAACAATGATCTTGGGAACGATCTAGAGCCAATCTTAGCATACTTTGTTTTCCTGTATTGGTACCGGATCGTGACAGGTGAGATTCAGTAGATGGTATCGGATCTGAACAATGCACAATTGGTTGGTACCGGACTAGAACAGTCTGCGATCATTGGTACTAAATCGTGACAGTGAATGGTCTGTGGGTACCGGATCTGAACAGAATATGCGCTTGGTACCAGATTCAGATAGTGGGAAATCTAGCGCACAAGTACCAGATAGTTGAGTTGACATAGAAATGATGGACTTCGTCCAAAGGTCAAAGGCTACACATGGAAATTTTAAACATTAGTACATGAAATATTTAGTCTCTTAGCTTAACAAACCACAAAATGCATAAATCCAATTTTACTTTACCTTATGACCTTATCAATGACTAGAGGTAGGGTTCTTTATCATTGAACCAAATTTAGGTAGGCAAAAAAGGTATAAATGAGGAGTATAATATGGTAATGGGGATGTCAATTTGGAGGCTCAACAAGCTAACCTTTTGGCTTCTTCTTCATCAGCTAACCTTTTGGATTCTTCTTCTTTCTTCTTTTGCAAAGAATATTGATGTGCCATGCACTCATGTTCTATCTTATTCTTGTCTTGAGTATGTATTTTTTGATAATCTTGCTCAACCTGGAGCCTTTTCTGTTCAAGTTGTTCTTCTTTTTTGGTCTTCTCCTACTCTTTGGCATTTCCTATTTCTTTTTCTCATTGAATAAACTTCTGGAATTGGTTTAAAGTTTCCATATTGAATTCTTCTTGCTCAAGTTCAATCTCTCGCTTTGTAGTGTCATGAAACAATCGGTGTAGGAATTCATCATATGAGAGTACTCCCTTAAACTTATCTTCCTCGAAATAAAAAAGCGTGGATATTGGGATGAGTGAGGTTGACAGATATGACTTGACTGATAGCCAGCTCCTGAGGATCATGGACTTTAGGATTTCCCAAACACAGGGTTAACTCTTGTAAGGTCTTTGCTTCCTTCTTATCATGTTGGGCATTGGAAATGGTATACCTTCCAATGTGGAGGGGGAAGGCTGGCCACAGTATTTTACTACTAGTTTGAAATAGTGTGGTAACTCCAGACCCCATAGTTTTGTACGCTATTTCTCTCATTAAAAAACGGTCCAGGATGAAATATGGCAAGAGGTGTGGGGCTTCGGTGGTCCCATAAACCCTGATAAATGAGTAATACTTATAGAAAAACCAGTCGTTTTCCCCTTTCAACCCATTTCTATCCTCAAAAGAGATTATTTGTCTAGGGAAATCAAATAGGACGGAGTGCATAGGGGCAAGAAATAAATTGCAAATATCATAAAAATGTTTTCTATAATTTACGCTCCATAATCGAGAGAAATATACATGAATGGGAGCTTGACTTCGGTCCCAATTCCATACCAGATCGGGAAACTGTACAGATGAACAAATGGCATCAATCATATAGGAAGACATAAAAAAATGGCTTCTTCATACCTGGGATATTTTTTTCGTACAGGCATATGTTAAAGGCTAGGATATCTACCCAATTGAAGATTCGTCTCACCCTTTGATGGTGTGTGCCGAAGGTAACCAGTCAAATTGGAAATGCATTCTCTTTTCTTCCACGTATAACCGACAAAGCATGGCCACCAGTAACTTGTATGGAGTTTTGATCCTGTGGGTAGGGACCAATTTCTAACCTTGTTTGAGGGTTTCATCTACATCTACCCACCAGTGCTTCATCTGTTTTATTGGTCCTTTGATTTCTTGGGAAAACCCTTTTAAGAATGGTTCATTTAAAGAGCATGTGGGGGTGGGAAGATGATATTTGGAGCTAATATCTTCAAGTCTGAGGGTTGCTACTCACTTCCCCTATCTTCTCATGATGTTCTCCATAGTAGCATAAAACTATGTGAGGCACCACTGTGTTTCCACGTTGTATGGGAAGAGTTGCAGTCGAGCAACTACCAGATGAATAATGCTTTTCAGGATATTCTGGTACACTTATAAAACTTCGTCATCTTTGGGAAAATTTGTGGAATTGAACATCCTATAGATCTCTTCAAAGTTGGGGCAATGGTATTCACCACTGTGAGGACTAGTGTCATTCATTAGAGTTTCGACTGGTTGAGATGATGATTCAAGCCCTAAGGCACCCTGGAAGTACATCGAACTCTTAGATCTCTTGGGGTTCTGGCTTGCCATGATGGATAACCAAATTATCATATAATAACATGTTGAAATGAGTATTTGCTTAACTTAAGTATAATGCATTAGCTATAATAATGAAAGGATGGTTAAACAACAGAAAATAGGTTACCCCTAATCAAGCAATTGTAGTAACAGAGTAGGAGATCGCAACAAACATAGGGATCAAGACAAAACAAAATCTTCGTAGACTATCTTTCGAAAACTTACAGTGTAATATGTGTCTGAAAATGGGTGTTTTTCTAACTCACAACACATATCATACTAACACAAATATGCCATAACTCGGGCATGTATGAGGATCTTACTAAATATGGTCTTAAATTCTATTGTTAATACACATCATATATGTCATTAAGTCCCATAAATACTGATGGGTGCCTTGATTCGGGCATATGGGAAAGTGTCAAACTATATTTTAAAATAATATTGTTATCGAGATCACGCATTCGAAGGACAAGAGATCACAGATTATTTCAATCTCTGAGGGGAAATGTATCGAAGGTATATTCCCTCATACATGGACTAGTGGGTGAACCTAGCACGTCAACCAATAAGTAGTGTTATGGTAAGATGTGGGACCCATCGAGGTAAATTAGGATGAGGCCGAAACTAAAACTCAAGGGGAAGGTATCACCAGAATATTCATTTTTTCTAGAAAGGCATGCTAAAAATGTGACGTAGAATATTTTGGAACATAGTTGTCGGAGCTTTGAAGGATGGGAAGACACTTGAGCTCCAATGGATGCAGTATTAATGAATATTCTTTTGTCTTGGGAGAAGGCACGTGATACACATGCGGGAAGGTTTGAGAGGATATCGAAGTTTAATCTTCAGGGTTCGAGAATATGGGGATCAATAAGGATTTCAACGAGAAAGGTATCGAAGGGAATATTCTTTCGATACTTTAGAGATGTTTTTATGTCCCGAAAACAATAAAGGAAACTCGTTGGAGAATGACAAACCGGGAAGTCAAAGATCCAATCTTGGGATGTCATTTGGGGAGGTGGTTGTTTGATAGGTCATATCGGCTCAAGAGACGAGGAAGTTTGGATATGATGTAATGATCCACGGGGGTGTCGTGGAAGGAAATCATTTTATGTGTCGAATTCATCAAAGTGCGATGATCGGAATTTAAGTTAACGTGTGAAGTAAGGGACTCCGACGAACATGATCCCGAAAAAAATTTGAGTTAATCTTGTGTTGTCTTAGAGAAGTTTGGATGTAGGTCTTGTAGGGTATAAAATAGGGGCAAAAGGAAAACAAAATTAATGGACCCATAAAATTTAAAAAATTGGGGGGGGAGTTGTGGGCGGTGAGACACAACACAAGGCTTGAGATGAGGAAATTTTTGTAGAATGGTAGTTGGCTCCCAGGTGGAATATATTGGAGTTTTATATTTCCACTGTAATAACACTTCCTTGATGGTGCATTGATATAGATGATGCTCACTCTGGTCAAAGACTGCTTGTGGTTGCAACCAGATGGAGCCTTCTTCATCCAACTCTGAAACACTAGTTTGATTTTGGCACTTAGTTCCAATCACCTTCTTTAAGAAGGAGACATGAAAAACATGATGGATCTTAGAATGAATGGGAAAAGCTAACTGATAGGCCACATGTCCCACGTGCTTAATAAATTTATAAGGACCATAAAATTTGGGCACCAGTTTCTGACAATGGTCATCCTTGAGTGAATTCTGCTTATAAGGTTGCAATAGAAGAAACACATGGTCCCCTTCAACAAATTGACATTTTGAGGGACCTTGATCTTCTTGTCACTTCATGCAATTTTGAGCCATGACCAAATTCTCTTTGAGGGTACGGAGAATAGCCTCTCGAACTGTAAGAGTTCAGTCAACCACCTAGACCGTCAAGATACCTGGAATGTATGAGAGAACTGAAGGCAGATTTGTCCATATATTGCTTCAAAAGGAGTCATGAGAGTAGTTGTATGGTCAGAAGTATTGTACCTCCATTCATCTAGGGGTAACCATAGACCCCACTGATTTTTCCTCTCAGATGAAAAACACCTCAAATATGTTTCCAAACACTTGTTGACAACTTCAGTTTGACTGTCAATCTAGGGATGATAGGTTGTGATGAGATGAAATTGGGTGCCCTGTGACCTGAAAAATTCTTTCCAAAAATTGTTGGTGAAAGTGGGATCTCATTCAGAGACAATGGAATGAGGCATGCCATGAAGCTTGAAGATATGATCCATGAAAATTTGAGCCATTGTGGATGCAGTGAATGGGTGTTGAAGAGAACATAAATGACCATATTTGGAAATACGATCAACGAACACCGTGATGAAGGATTTATTTCCTGATTTAGGTAAGCCAACAATGAAATCCATAGAAATATCCTTCCAAATAGTAGGTGGAATTGGAAGCGGTTGTAGTGTTCCTGGGGCTTTGATTGTTTCTCCCTTGTTTCGTTGACAGACATCACATTCCGCCACAAAGGTGGATATGTCCTGCTCCATACCATCCCATAAAAAATAACGTTTGACCATGTCATAGGTTTTGGTAAACCCAGAATGCCCAGTTGTGGGTGTAGCATGAATCTCGGAAAGCACCGTGGATTTAAGTGGTGATTTTTTTCTTAAATACAGATGGCCTTTATATTAAATCTCTTCATTGTGCCAAGAGTACTCTAGAGAAACTGGATAATTGTCTTGCAATTTTTGGATCAGATGTGACAGTTTGGGATCTTGCATCCATTCCTGGAAAACAGCTTGGAGCCAATCTGGTACAATGAAGGATAGAGAAAAGAGGGACCCTTCATCTTCATATTTCCTTTAAAGAGCATATACAACCACATTGTATTTGTCTTTCTTGTAAATTATCTCATAATCATATCCAAATAGCTTGGTCACACATTTTTGTTCCTTCGAGGATGAAAGTCGGTGCTCTAGAAAATACTTGAGGCTCTCATGATATGTCTTAATTTGGAAGTATTTCCCCAATAGATAAGGGCATCAGAGATCCAAAGCATGTATAATGGCCATCATTTCCTTTTCATATATTGATTGGACCAAATGGCGCTCCGACGGGTGTTTTCTAATGAATGTCAAAGGTCGGCCATCTTGCATAAGGAAAGCACTAATTCCTTTCCCTAAGGCATCACATTCTAGGAAAAAGGTCTTTCTGAAGTCAGGAAGGGCCAGGAGAGGAGTAGTGCACATAGCCTCTTTCAAGGCTTGGAATGAGTGATCAGTTGTGGATTCCAAATGGAAGCATTATTTTAAGGAGAGCAGTGAGAGGCACTGCAATTTTTCCATAATTCTTAATAAACTTGCGATAATAATAGGTTGTTAAACCAAGAAACCCATGAAATCTCTTGAGATTCTTGGTACTAGGCCAATCCTTCATAGCTTCAATATTCTTAGGATCCACCTTGACACCATCCTTGCCAACAATATGACCCAAGTACTCCACTTTTGAGGCTACAAAAGCACATTTATATTGTTTGAGGAAAATTTGGTGTTGAGAGAGTAGATGAAGAACTTGATCCACTTGGGAAAGATGGGTTGTCCATGTTTTACTATAGATGAGAATATCATCAAAGAAAACTAAGACAAAATGACGGAGAAAAGGATGAAAGACATTATTCATTAGGCTCTATAAAGTGGAGGGAGCATTACACAAGTTATTCATGAGGCTCTATAAAGTGGAGGGAGCATTACACAAACCAAAGGGAATAACCATGAGTTCAAAAAGTAGTATTAGGAATGTCTACCTCTTTCATACATATCTGGTGGTAGCTAGAACATAGATCAAGTTTAGTAAATAATTGGGCACCGCTTAATTCATCCAAGAGATCATCAATGACAGGGATGGGAAATTTGTCTTTGAAGATAAGGATGAACATTGTGATGTTTGGAGATGATGGCTCGGAGGTCAAGATTCACAGAGGGTGTCTCAGTGGCGTGAATGGAATGGAGTTGTGGAATAATGTCGAAATGACTTTTCTTGAGGAGATTTTCCATGCAATGGGAACGGATGATTTTAGGGGAGCCTATAGTGATGCCTTGGAACTTATACTATTGGCCATCCTGACTGAATTGCATGGTTAATTATTTAAAATCCATGAGGATGGGACCAAGAGTCTGTTATTTTGCACCAAGCACAATGTCACAACCACCCATGTCATTAGTAAAATTATGATATTTCATGTGGTACTGACCAATTTGGAGACACACATTTTCACAATGCCCCCCACATTTCATGGAACCTCCATTGGCAATCATGTTTTGAAATTTGTTGACGACACAAATATAGAAATTAGTTTCTTGGGCAATGTGGCGATGAATAAAATTATGGGTGCTACCACTATCAATGAGGATGATGACCTTCTAGTGCTTCATGTAACCAATTAGCTTGAGGGTTTGGGGAGTAGAGAATCTACTGAGAGCATTCAGTGAAATGATTGGTTCAACTTCTGGGGGGTTCGAGGGTGGAGTAATATCAGTTGGCTCTGGTAACTCGACCATAGGGGGGGCGAATTCTTATTCTGAAACATCCTCAGAGATGGCCATAAAAATATTTTGTTCTTTATATTTGTGCCCTGAAAATTATTTTTCATCACAATTATAAAAAAGGCCTGTGAGTTGTCATTCAACTATTTTTCCCTTGGTCAATTTCTGGATGTTCAATGGAGTGGAAGGAGGGGCTAGAGTGGTGGGTTTAGGGTGGGGAAGAAAGTATGGTTTTCTGGTTTGAGAAGAGACAACCTGTTGTGATTCCTTAGCTCTTTTAGTATCTTCCACCCAACTCTGAGGGAGAGCCATGAGGACATAGAAACGAATCTCATCCTTGAGACCACTGATAAAGAATTCCTAGCAAAATCATCAGACATGCCCTCTGTGTGGAAATCAAAGCGCTCAAAAGAAGCTATAAAGTCTTCCACTGTGTCTGATTGTTTCAACTTGGTAAAATGTCCTAAATGGTGTGTGTCAGTGGCAAATAATTCATAAATCTCTGCAACAAAATGTTTCCAAAACACATACCCTTCGCGAAAATTTTTTCTCCATTGCGAATGTTCCAGATCTAGATGTAGAACATAATACCTGAGTTTTTCCATCTCATCAGTAATGTTGTACAAAGAGAAATAGTGTTCCATTTGAGTAACCCATCCTATGGGATCTGATCCATCAAATTTGTTCACCTCCATGCGAGGGGGATGCAGGTCCCGTTGAAAGTGTTTGGAAGGAAAAGAGGTGGACTAGGAGGATTCAATACCTTCATGGTTATAAGGTGTGGAAGAAGAGTATGGATCTAGGGTGGGCTTAAACAAGGCGGTCAAATTGTTCATTGCGTCTTGGAATTGTTGACACATGGAAATCAATTGAGTGATGGATGTGGGAAGTGATTCGAGTGGAGACAGTCAGGAGTTGAGGTTACCAATACTGAAAGTAATGGAAGAAATATGAATTCGGGTTTGGTCATTATCTTTGTCCAAGGAAGTGAGACGTTGTTCCCAATCTTGGTTGTGAGTGTGGTCCATGGGGATGGGACAGGGGGAAAGTGGTACTTCACATAAAAGGGTTATTGGTGAATGGTACTACTACGATCACTGCAAAGAGAGGAAGTCAATGGGATAGGTGCCAAATAGGGATGTCAGGAAGTGGTCGGGTCCATGGGAAAAAAACATTTGTTGAAAAATGATAGGTATGAATGCGATCATGGAGAAGAGAGGAATGCAATGGGATAGGTATCAAATAATGGTGCAGGCAGGATCCAAAATTTTTTTTTAACTCTTGTGGATTTATACTCCAATCTAAATAATATTGTAGTGACAAAATGGCCAAATTATTAACATGAAGAAATTTGTAGGAATTTTGCAACCCGAATGCAGGAGGCAAGGTTGCACAGTAGTAGGTCTTGTTTGTTATGTTTCTTCTATGTTTTTGTCCCAAGGGTTAGGGTGTTTATGGTTTCTATAGACAAGTGTTTGTCTTGTTCTATAACTCTCTGGTATACGTGCAGGGTCCAACAGTAGTACTCGACCCAATATATTAGGGCACCAACTAAGGAGGCTAGACTGTGCCCTTAGCCGTACTACCCGACTACCCAGGTACTAGAGTATCTTCCCGAGTGTTGTTCTTGGTGGCACTATAGCAGTCATATGATTGATTTTTTTATCTACAGAGGGCTTCAGGATATTTAGTTTGATATGTATACAACTGTTGTTTGATGTGCTACCACTCGAAGGGGTACCAAAAAGGGTTAAAAGGGTGGCCAACAATGTGCGCTTAAGTACCACTTGTAGTTCATGCATGTATGCTTCCCTGACCATATATTTATGTATTGAACGACAGATCTTTGTAGCTTTAAGACATTGGAATACATCTCTACCCTGAAAAAAATAACCCACAATTTTCTACCAAGGAAAGTGCTCTGATACCACTTGTAAGGTACCAGATCTATTATAATAGTCGAAAACAAAAATATTTCAGAGAATAACAGTGGAACAACATAATATATGAAACCACAACACCAAAATAATACCTTTATTGATAGGAAACAACGTTCACTTTCCTCTTCAAGGGGGAAACCTCCAGCAGAGCAAAACTCTATTACAATAATTCTCAAGACAAAGACTTATGATGCCCTCAACTCCTATTTATACTAAATCTATCTACCAAAAGAAAAATCTAGAGGAAGATATTCTAGAAGCAGAAGCTTCTATTAGGTCTTCTTACATTTGACTTATTCTATTTTATTACTAGGTCTTATTAATATTGGCCTTTATTACATGGAAAATATATTATTCTACCTATATGAGGGATTAGGGAGGGTAGGTCCCTAACAATTATTCTAGCCATAGTGATTTGGAAACATGATGCAGAAGTCATGTGGGTTGTATCAACCATCATTATCCATACAAGGAGTTCATGAATTTTTAAATACTCTTTAATCATTAGTGCCCTCTTTCATCTCAGAGTCTGAAGGATGATCCATGGATGTCATATTCATATGCACAGCCTATTGGGTATCTTTTTTTGTATGTTTCTTTAACATTTGAGCTATGACCAATGCAACATATGATTAAAGTGGACTTTCATTACAAATATACATTTATTTATGTTTGTCAAGAGATTGAGGAAGGCATCATGTGAATTCCCAAATCACATTCGTTGATTAAGTAACAACAAAAATGTTGATGGAAATTGCACAAGTATGAAAACTAATAACACCATGTGATCTTAAGTAATTGGTTAAGGATTACTTCAAACATATTATATATGTTTAAATGATTTATTCATGGAATAATGCATGTGTTTCATTCATACCGGTGGGGTACGATAGAGGAAGAAACCTATGGTATGCAAATATGGTTAGAAACTTTGTGATGCATCCATGAAATTTGTATGTTATGTTTGAGATGACTTCTAGGTTGTTGTAAATGTTGAAATGAAAGGATTATATGCATGAATACTTATATTTGTTTGGTTGATTGAAGGTAGGATGGTCTTGGATATGGCGATGAGTGTAATTCCATAATGAAGACTGTGTGCTACCACATGCAAGAGTTAAACATTATGAGAAGAATCTCATACTTGTGAAATCTGATTTATGTATGAACATGTTTGAAACAAAAGATTCATGATTAAAATTATTAATGATGATATCTCATGGTCACTGCATGTATATTATACAGGTGAGATTATGAATCTATCTAGAAAGGACATATCATGGTTGTTGAAGCTGAAAAGCATGGAAATAATGTCATTGTATACTGGAACCCCATGATATGCCTTGATCACCATTGATATGTGATATTCTGTGTTTGAGAAAGCTAGAGGGACACCTTGGTTGTAATACTCAATAAGTATGTGTACTCTTCCTATGCGAGGATGCCTTGGAAAATGATGGATCACCCGAGGGATTATGTAGCAGAGAAGGGGATGCCTGAGACTAGAGGGTGAGTGATTGTACGAAAGAGGAGACCTGAATGATTCATGTAACATTCTATTTGGGATCATGAGTGCATTGGGTGTGTCTGAGAAACAATGACCCAAATTTTATCCATGGCATCCATATGGAGAAGATACATATTCATACAAATAAGTATTGTACTAGATTGCATACTTTCTCTTGGGTTATTTACATTTTAGTTGTGAATTGAAATTCATAGATTGGATTCATATCGATGAAATATTTAATGTATAGAAATGGCTCTGATATGTATGTTTACTTTCATGACTATTGTAGGGATATGATGAAATGATAAAAGATGGGATATGTACCAAAACATTGAAGAGAATGACATTGTAGGTATAGATAAAGAATGATGACATAAACATTGTTGCAATAACAAAACACCAAGGACGGTGTTATTCCAAGGGGGAGGGGATGTAACATCCTAGTCTGACCCTCTTGAATATGGCAAGTGTTTTAATTTTGCAGTTAATAACAAAATGACCAAGGTCAACAGAGCAAGAGCACCTAAAGGGGATATGATGCCACAAGAGGGGAAAGGTGAGGGGGTCAAAGGAGGGTTTAAGCATAAAAACATCTACCTTATGTTACCTTTAACATTTAATCATTTAAAAATATGAGTTTTCAAAGTTAAAAGAGGTTAAGAGGAGTGGAGGAAACAAATTTCTCAATCTAAGCCATCATTTCCTAAAAATTACCAAGTTTTCTTCCCCATATTCTTGGAACTTAGAAGAGTTGAATTAAGACTCTCTTTCCATCTTTCACTCATGCAATAAGAAGGAAAATTCGAATGGGAAAGGGGAGATAATTTTTGGAAGAAGGAAAAAGAGGGAAAATGAGAGTTCTTGCTAAAAAATAAGCTTGCCATAGCATTGTTGAGTCGCCAAAGTGTCATCTTTTTACCAACCTTTCAATTCACTTTCACTTCACTTTTAACCATATTTCGCTTTCTCATACCCTTACATTAAACCATTTTCATGATTACATGGGTTTTAGACATATTATTT
>JZKD02S1648728.1:413576-428898 GCA_000966675.3 Picea glauca | reverse complement strand
AACAAACACATATTAATTGAAATTATAGCTATTGTTAGTACATATTCACTCAAGTGTATTTGTTTGGTATAGGTAAATATCTTTTTAAAGAAACTATAAACTTCACAATATATATATATATATAAACTATAAATCATGAAATTTTGATGCCCCATCCCTAGGAAAGATACTCAGGGCTCAGGTTTGTTACAATTCATCTTGATTATTGCATTTCATTTTTTTACTACATGTACTTATGTAGTGCCTCCATCTTCTCTACACGACTCTACTATCACAATATACACTTTCTTTTCTTCTTGTTTCTTTATTAGGTCTTGGCACTCTTTTGTTTATGGGTGAGTGAACTCAATTTCTCTTTTGTTCATCCGGTCTTGAATCTCCCTATTGTCAGGGAAATCTCCTTACAGACTAGCAAATAGGGTTAGACTTTGCATGCAGATATGACCTAGAGAAAATTTACTTTCTACCTTCATTCCCAGACTTAAATCCCATTTATTTTTAGTAAATGCAATGGCTAGATCAACCTACCTCGCTCCGGGTATTTGATGTCGATCCCTTGTCGTACTTGATTACTTGTTCGTAGTTCTCCTTTCCAACACTGACCTGCATACAAGATAAGAAACAACTACACATGCATACTACCTATAGAATAACGGGTTAGAAATTCAAACATGTACTTAGCAAATTATGAATAACTCATGAATTGGGACGGAAAAAGCACTTTCTTTATTACTTTGAATGAGTCAACTTACAAAATTTGAGACCGGCCACCGCTCCGCGAACCTGATCCTGGGATCCTCTTCAACTGTCCTCCGACGGCTTTTCTTTGTATCTCCTTTGGCACAAGGAAAGGATAAAGGGTTGGGACAATGGGAATATGCAAATGGGTAGAGTTTCTTTGCTATATTTTTCCTCCTTCCAAATGGGACCCCTGCCCCTTCTTTTATAGGCTAGAAGGAGCTAGGTATTTGGACGAACCCTTGGCCATGCATGGTCGGGAGTTTCAGTTAACTCACCCATAGATTTTGTGTTCCGTCGGAAACTTTCCTTTTTTCGTGCTTTTGTTGGTCCACGCAGGTTGTCTTAGGTCAGCCAACATGTACACGCATGCAGTAATGGAGTAGGGCGTGTGGGCCTTTATAAAATAGGATTTTCAAAGAGTTGTTCAACAGTGCTTTGGCAAAGAAGGGATATGAGATAGCCTGATGCCAAGTAAGCATGTGTGGTGCAATTTAGGGTTATAACATATGCCCCCTAATGTGTGAGGT
This sequence comes from Picea glauca, assembly GCA_000966675.3. Taxonomy (NCBI): domain Eukaryota; kingdom Viridiplantae; phylum Streptophyta; class Pinopsida; order Pinales; family Pinaceae; genus Picea; species Picea glauca. The sequence continues at coordinate 427,630 of JZKD02S1648728.1, read as the reverse complement.
CAGAAGAGCATCTGATGGCCAAAATACATTACCAATCTTTACTAATGTGCCGAACGATTGAGCCCAAGGATCAGGAATCGAGAGGTGTCGTCTGCAAAATAACAAATGTTTCACCGAGGCGGGCATACGCATGCTCAGGATAAAATAGAATCATGGCTACCAATCAAATACACTGTAGATCCATGTCATATAAATATATAAAGAGTAGCCGTGAACAATACACAGCGGAGCTACATCTTGAAATTGAAAAGATATACATATAGAGTATCCATCTTCTAGAAGTTGATACGGCTTGATGGTTGGAGATGAGATCTTCAGAGCTCGAGCAACAACTTCAAAATATTCAAAACTCGGGTAGGAGTGTAATATGAGTGTATGACTGCACTACCCAGAGGTCTTCGATGGCTCGTCGGTCATGGACTTGATAATCTTGATGATCAGATTGAAGGCTTCAGTGATTTCGAACAAGGACTTGATTGGATGTTCAGGATGGATGGGTATGAGGACAAGAGACATATTGCAGAGGGGCCGACTCAGGCTTGGTGACAAACTTCCCTTGGATAATAGCATGAAAAATCATGAGACTCAGGCAACATGGCATTAATCATAAGTCTACGAAGTAGGAGGCAACACAAACTCTCCATATGTTTGGAAGGATAACCAAATGGTGGAGGACACAACTCTATAGCAATAAAAAGCTTCCTAAGGTCATACTACATCCCATAGTCTAATGAACAAATGGACAGATGTGATTTATCCAAGGGCGACTCATTATGCTGCCAATAAAGAAAATACTTTTCCCTTCCTCTTTTTGGGGTATATTTGATTTTTTTTTTTGTCCTTTTCAATAATTGTGGAAAAAGAATAAAGGAAGATTGTGTTACAAAGGAGGAACAAGTGTTGCAAACATACAAGTTCAAGGCACAAGGACAAGACTGATGTTCAAAAATAATGATACTCGGGAAAAAATCCTCCGGGGGCCAAGGGTGTTAAAACGCAGAAGCAAACTGTTATAAGGATGATATATAAGGTAGGAAAATGTGGTTAACAAAACACACAATGGTAATGTCCTTCGATGTAATTTTAATGAGCCCAGAGAAGGTAAGATCGGTGGTTTTTCATGTTTAGAGAGTCTGAAAAAAAGGAGACTTTGTTGGGGTACCTTTTTCGAAGATAGTCTAGTCAGTTCGAAAAAGGGATAAACTAGCACTGATAAGACGTCGATTCAAAACCATTTTAACGAGTGTGACAAGGACATGATCACTCAGCTATTTTTTCATTTTTAAGGAGTCTGAAAAAAGCTTAATTATGGACTTCGTCAGGAATGTTCTTCTGGACCAATTTAACGAGTGTGAAAGAATAAGGTCACTCAACAATATTTTCAATTTTAGGGAGTCTGAAAAGAGTTTAACTATGGACTCCATGGGGGTTCCTTCTTCGTAAGTTTAGTCCCTCAGGCCCAAAAAAGGGATAAAATTAAACTTGAGAGTACTCTTCTATAGGGCTGAAGTTCCATAGAGTATACATTTGTTCGTACAGTTGACCGTCCGGACCGAAAAAGGGGTAAACTACCGCCAGACAGACGTGACTTCAAATTTCATTTTAACGAGCGTGAAAGGCCACAAGATCGCTCAGAAATCTTTTCATATTTAGAGGGTCTGAAAAGGGCTTAAAAGAAGACCCGTTATTTTTTGGGAGTCCTGAGGGTGAGGTCAAGAGCGAAGAAGAATTATGTAAATGAGGCTCAAACTCGTATTCAGGGAAAACTGCAAGGACTCCTAAGCCTATAGTGTTGTAGAGACAGCATGAATACCATAATGCAACTAGGATCTACCTAGGGTATCCATGGTTCAGTAGGATCTACCACCAAGTTGTGACACTTCTAAAGAAGATATGATGGTTCTGTGTCACAATCTGAGGGGATCGATCCTATGGAAAATGAAAAAGACAACGAGATACAAAAATCAGGGTAGAAACCTAACCTATATGCTCAAGTTGATCATTGGAAAAAAAATTCATGGATCATTAAAAATACACAAAACTCCCTAACACTATCCCAATACCGGATCAAATCCCTCCGATGCAACTCCTGAATCACTCTAAATGGTTATTGGTATAAAGAAAATGATATGGGAGGCCAAAAAACTGACAAAAAGAGGCCAAAAAGTCTATAAATAGAAGTTGGCAGCTCATTATCACCATTGCTGATTTGGAAATTGACTATGGAGCCACAAAACCTCATTTGATAAAAACGGTGATTCTGAGAGCTACAGTGGACGAAACGAACTTCCGTCTGGACCAAGTAAGTACAAACTCCCCTATCTAGCTATTCAATTCTTGATTTTTTCTTTTCATTTCATTTTTTGGGTGGGCATCGACCTTTAAAAGGTTGGCCCTAGGTCCATGCGGGTTGTCTCTGGACAGGCCGCATGTACACTCGGGCAGAGTAAAACCTTTTCACATGTACACATGACTGTCACCTAGACAGCACGTCTGGACCTCCCTTTATAGACAAAAAATAAAAAAAACACTCAATCACCCTCCTGAACCTTGTTGTTTTGGCAGGATGTATGTCCAATGGAGAGAAAGGGAGCACAAATAAGTTGGTGAGTTGGTTGCGGGAGATACGAATGCCATGGACGCGTTAATGCAATGTGGTTTGTTAAAGTTCTTCATATGTCCTTTTATGCGGGTGCAAACGAGGTTACTGAATGCCTTGGTTGGCTATTGGCACCCTGTTGCAGAGGATTTTATGCTAGAGGGGCAATCATTGGTGCCCACCACTGAGGATATCTACTTTTTGGCTGGCCTCTCAAGGAGAGGGGAACCAGTCAACTTCAGGACGTTTTCGTCGGGGCCGCATAACATAGTGGAACCGATATCCCTACACTATGAGGCTGGGAAAAACCGTTTGAGCTCCCAGGTGCCTATAAGCAAGATCACTAACCTATCGCTGCAAGTGATATTATTTCTCATTGGGATGATTATCGGTTCAGCGGCCTTGCATTAGGCGTCCCGCGCACAGATGAACTGTGTTGTCCAGTGCTTGAATGCACAAATTTTTGACTGGAGTACTACACTACTGGAGTGTATGAAGAGGTAATTGATAGATTGTCATCAACAGACACAGAGGAACTTCGGGTTCGGGACTATTTTGTGTTTGTTCTTTTTCAAGAGAGTTTCGAGTTTTAGTCCTCAGGTAGTGGTACGAGGACATCGGGCCTCTTTTCCTACTGTGTGTAGATGGGAAGTATTACTTCCACGACAGGGTGGTGGAAGGACCAATGAGTCCTTTGATGATGACTTTTTTGCATGGTTATCATGACAAATCCCGGTTATAGAGGACTACCCCTATGCCGGGATTGATTTTTCGAGAGACCCGGAGATACCAGTACCTCCTGGTGAGGAGCGAGGGGAGATGGGTAAGTCTCCACCTTTGTATTTTTTTTTTGTATATGTAATTTTTTTATATGCCAGAGTATTTGATGGATATACGATTGTTGCATGCAAATGTAGGACTAGTGTGACCTGTCGATTATGCAAGGAATAGGTGTCGTCCTCGACCAGGGGCCGCAACCGCCGCTACCAGGGGACCAGCAGTAGCAGGAGAACTCCCAGTCGGGGAGGCTGAGAGGGTACTTAGACGATTTGAGCATAACGTTACTACACTCACTCGCACAGTCCCGATGGCAGAGATTGGGGACCTACCGCCATCCATGCAGCCTCATGTAGTGGGGGCACCTCGGATGTGGGTCTGATTGTTTAGGCGTTTATCCCATGTTGTGGACTAGTATAACAGGGCCCATAGGCCCTGGACCTATTTAGACATTTTACGTGCCACGAGCACTACTTGTATATATTTTTTGAGGGTATAATCCCTGTGAATCGTTATTGGTCCTATTTTTGAGGTTCTTGCGTCCATCTATGTACTCTGGTTACTTTATGATATTATATATGGCTTTTTTTTTGTCTTTTGTGTCTTATGGATCATGTGTACAAATAATGTATTTACATGCTTATGTTAATGTTCTTTCATATGTGTGCAAGATACCAATCTAAAATTTGATTAGCTAGAGTATCTGTAACTTGGTTTAATCTTCTAGGAACATGAAAATATGTAATATAATCAAAGTTTCATTCTAAGAGACGTGCCCTAAGGAATCGTCGGTGTAAAGTTGGATCATGAACCTGGTACACTCTGTTTAACTGAGACACAACCAATTGAGCATCGAGGTAGACTCGGAGATGAGAGATACCCAATGACAAAGCGTCACGAAGTAATTCAATAACTGCACTATACTCGGTGACATTATTTGTGGTGTCACCTAAGCATATACCTCTGGAAGATAACAATTGGCCTTGAGGTGTAAAGATTACCCAAGCTGCAGAGGTAAGCCTCCGAGTGTGTCGACTAGCACCGTTTGCATACCCAACGAACACCTCGGAATCACTTGACATCTGCCACAGTGACGAAAGATAACATCAATGATATGTCCATAACACTTAAAAGAAACTAAAACGTAATAGTACAAAGACTATACATATGTTACAAAAGTTACCCATAGTGACCTGCCTATGAGTAATACTTCTTGAGGTAGAGCCCATTTCTAGTCTCCGCCAAAGCATTCCCTTCGAAATCAACCATACGATAGGTGCCCTTTTTTAATACCTCTTTTATGATGAAAGGCCCGAACCACATGGGTTTGAATTTTCCTGCCCCCAGGGGGTCCTTATCTTGGTCATAGACCAGGACAAGGTCACCTTCAGAGAAAATCCAAGGACAAACAGACTTATCATATTGACACTTGACCTTATGTTTGTGAGCCTCCTTGGCCAGGGCCACATCATGACGTTGTTCATTGAGCTGCTCAAGGTATACTAACCGTTCTTCGAGTGGAGAAGTGTCTGGCAATAATTGTACTGCCAATTTTAGAGACGGGATATGACATTTGATAGGAAATACTGCCTCCAGCCCATAAATGAGTTGAAAAGGTGAGAAACTGGTTGCATTCTTAACAGATGTTCGGTAAGCCCATAATGCCAAGTATAACATCAAATGCCAATTTGACTTGGCTAAGTTGATAGTTCGTTGTAGAATAGTCTTAAGAGTTTTGTTTACAGCTTCCACCTGCCCATTGGCCTGGGGGTAGTAGGGTGATGAATGTTCTTGTCGTAACCCAAGATTTGATGTTAATTCAGTCATCATCTGATTCTGAAAGTGACTGTCGTGGTCAGTGACAATCTCCCTCGGGACACCAAACCTTGCTATGATCTAGTTGAATAAAAAGAGAGTTGCAGTCTCTCCATCATCTTTAAACGTTGGCATAGTTTCAACCCACTTGGTGAAGTAGTCGACAGCTATGATGATATAGCAATGACCCCCTGCTAAAGGGGGGTTTCAAGTAGTGTAATCGATCCCCCACTTGGTGAAGGGTCTAACTGTGATGACGGGAAACATGGGAGCGGGATGTGCCCTCATCTTCTGAGAAAAGATTTGGCACGGATGGCACTTCTTAACCGATTCGATACAATCTTTGATAAGTGTCGTCTAGAAGTAACCTTCTTGTAGAATATTTTGGGATGTCGCCAACATAGACAAATGACTGCCACAAGCTCTGGTATGGCAATCATTGAGCACGATAACTGCCTCCTCATGAGTGAGACATCAACATAGGATGCAGTCTACACCTCTCCGATACAACATATCATTGAGTATGAGATAATTCTTAGCCCGATGGCATATGCGTCGACGCTCATCACGAGAAGCAGAAGTGGGGCACTTCAAAGTCTAGAGATAGATAAGTATATCTCTATACCAGGGATCCGAAGATGTGATCAAAAACATATCTCCCCGGATAGGCAATTCTTCAGGCACAACGTCACCTAACTCAACCGGAAGTTATGAAATAAGCTCTGTGAAGACCAGTGACTTTTTGGACTTTGCTGAAACGAAGTCTAAGTCAAACTCTTGGAGGATGACTATCCATCTACTGATTTTTCCACCTATTACCTGTCATGTCATCATGTATTGGAATGGATTCACGACAGCAATGATGGTAGTCTTGCGAAACAGAACGTAATGACGGAACTGTTGAACAGCATGAATTGCTGCCAACGCAAGTTTTTCAATATGAGAAAAATTGAGTTCTGAACCTACGAGGCCTCGGCTCAGGTAATAGATCACGTATTTTGAGAACAAGTCATCTTCCTGAACTAAAACCATGCCAATGGTTGACTCTGTTGCAGCCATATATAATAAGAAATCTTTGTTATAGCTAGGTGGCTGGAGCAGAGGGGCAGTTGTGAGGGCATGTTTTAATGCGTTGAAAGAGTGTTGAGCAGCATCATCCCAGTAAAAAGGGATGTCTTTCTTCAGTAAGCGCATAAATCCCTTTGTGATTTCAGCATAGTTGGCGATGAAGCGTCGTAAAAAGTTTGCCTTGCCTTGTAGACTCTGAAGTTGAAGGATTGTGCATGGGGGGGGCAACTGGATTATTGCCTCCACCTTGAGAGGATCGACCATGATCCCTGTTGTTGATACGATGAAACCTAAGAAACGTCCTGACGTTACGCAGAAGCTGCACTTGTTTGGATTCAAGCGAATTCGAAAGTAGCGACAACGTTCGAAGATAAGTCTGAGGTGTGTGGGATGATTCGTTCTCTTGTGATATCGTGATGCTAAATCATCTAGATAGGCCTCGAATATATGCTTGAGGTCATGGAAAGAAAAAGACATGGCCCGCTGAAAGGTTGCTCCAGCATTTTTAAGACCAAAAGGCATTTTACAATATGCGAATGTACCCCAAGGACAAATGAATGTCGTTTTGTGTTGGTCTTCGGGTTTGATTTGTATTTGATTATATCCTGAAAAACCATCCATGAAAGAAAAGGCTTCGCAACCAGCACATTCATCAATGATCTGGTTGATGAATGGTGTTTGAAAATTATCTTTGGGACATGCCTTGTTCAAATCACGGAAATCGATACATACACGAATCGTGCCTTGTTTTTTATTGACTGGCATAGGATTTGACACCCATTGAGTCAAATGGATAGGATAGATAAAACCTGCCTTTAGCAATTTCTCAACCTCAACCTTAATGGTTGTTGCTTTCTTAGGATTAATTGGATGAAGCTTCTGTCAAACAGGCTTGGCATCAGGATATGTTGTGATCTCATGTTCAACTATTTTTAGATCGATACCTGGCTTCTCCTCATAAGACCAGGCAAAAACATCGTGGAATTCTTTGAAAAGATCTGTGTAGATTTGAATCTCTTCGGGGGAGAAATTCACTCCGACGAAGATGTTCTCCATGACGCTAGGGTTTCGGGAGATATTGATTGGTATAGTTTCAGCGATAGTTGTCATATTTCCCTCAGCATAAATTTTGTGTGTAGCTAAGAGATTAACAGGGCACGACTGATCTCCCGTCATGGTTACAGTGAATTCTCCTGCTTCGATTCGACTTAACTCTAGGAGAAAATATGATATGTGATGAAGATCTTCCCAAGGTTTGTGCAGACTAGTCATTGCTTCGATTACTGCTTCATCAAAAGGCAAGACTAAGTCTAACGAATCGGTGTTAGCGAGAGAACCCTGAGCCCAAATAGGCTTTAGAAGTGGATCTAACTCTTGTGCAGGAGTCGGATCAGTGTTAGTTGAAGCTTGTTGGACTAAAGAGTACATGAATTATGTTGTAGACAAGGGCATGGACATGCCCGGGTGCCCTGTCTCATCCATCATGGCCGATGGGGAAGGAAGTATCCAGGGATCCTCTAAGTAAGTCGTGCGGAAAAACGAAACTTGAAAAATCTCAACTTTATGGTGATTGGATATAAATTTGATATTGCCATGAGGGGACGGGTAATCGAAGGTACCCATCAAGGATGGGCACAAACCAACTCCTACATTGACGACACCTGGTTGAGGATTATCAATCATCGGGATCATGGATGCCCCCAAAGAAGGGTCAGGTATGGAGAAAGACAATTGATCGATGGTCACTATCCGGCCCTCGTGTGGAAATAACAAGACCTGAAAAATTGTAGCAACCACAGCTTGCATAGCATAAGTCCAACTCCTTCCTAATAAGAGGTTATAGTCTAGGGGATCATCGACTACCTCTACTTCGACACACACAGTCTTCCCTCCTAACTGCATGGGTAAAGAAGGAACGATGCCATGTGGTCGGAATGAACGACCGTCGAAAGCGATGAGGAGAGTAGGTGACGGAGACAAAACAGGTTGGCCAATGGCCTTCCAACATGCCAACGACATAACGCATGTCGAGGCACCCTCATCAACCACCGTGCAGAAGATATTCCGAGTAAAAGGTTTTGTGGGATAAGCCACTACTATCTGAAACACTACGTGGTAAGGAAAACGAGGTTTTAAGTCAGTTGTATCCAACATGATGGTACTCAGATTACAAGTCTCGGTAGAGACTAAAGCGGTTAACAAGGCTTTCCTTTGAGAAGGGCATCTTTGGAGGACCTCTAAAGCAGACATCGCACAAGGGGTTTGTGATAAATCCTCCACCACAGAGTAGTTCTGGGCGGCCCTTGCGTTTGGGTTATGAGAAGATTTTTTAAATGCACATTTTGGAATGTGTGTCATTGTTTCTCCCAACGTCTTCTCAATCTGTAGAGGAAGAGTTGGGAGGTCAGCTTCTTTACCCTTCTCAGAAGTGCTTGTCTTACTATAGTCGTGCGCTCGAGTCAATATAAAAGCATCACCCATAACCATATATACGTTCGCGGATGCGGGGTTGTTCAGAGGCGGACAGGGTTCTTGGCTGCCCCCTTCTATGCTTGCAGAGGCTTGAGTTAGATTTTGCCCATGTTGAAATGGATTAGTCAACACTGCCTGTTGTTGATGCGTGACAAATTTTTGGGCCTCTGCAAGTTGAGGACATAGATGGGTCGGGTGGTCTTCCGCGCACAAGTTGCATGGATACCTCACCTTCCATTTTTCAGTGTTGTCCTCGCCAACATTATCGGTGGGTTTTTTTATCCCCTTTACCCTTCTTTCGTTGTTTTTTCTTCCCTTCAAGCTGCTGGGTGGCCTTTGGGTTAGTCAACTGCACTGTGTGTACCTCTGACGTTTTGGTCGGGGGAGTAGCCAAAGCAGTAGTCTGGTTGGCCATTGTGTGTTGTATAGATAACTGTTGCAACTGCTTCATCAATTGCTCAGTGGGCTTTGCTTGTGCTGAACCAACAATACCATCGGCATGTGGTCCATCTCTTTGTCTAGTTTTATCCAGTATTGAGCGTGGCGCATCTGGCAAGATGTTTTATAATAAACCAAACTGAGAATAGATGAGCTCAAAATTGTTGAGCCCTCATGATGGCGTCTTCTTCGGAGAATAATCCCAACATCGCGACGTCTTTGGATAACTGCGAGACCAAAGACTTAAGGAACCACTCAAGTAGGAATGTTGGTGGGACTAGTACCTTGATTAAACTCTTCCGACGTCTCCATTCTCAGATGTGATCAGAGATATGGTCCACTGTTGTCTATTCAAAATTTCCGAGCAGCTCTGTGCCAGTGTTGTATCTCACAGGTAATTGGAAATGATTCAGGAAATCCATTGCCAGTTCGCCAAAGGACGAGTATCTTGAGCGATCGAGCTCAATGTACCATTTTGTGGCACTCCCAATGAGAGTACATTGAAACAATCGCAATTGTATGGAGACATCTTTCAATGAGTTAGATGAGCACCAAAGATGAAAGGTAGTCACATGATCTCCTAGATCTTCTTTAGGCTTGGCTTTGAACTTTGGAATGTCCGAAGGCAACTTCCTCGACATACGAGGCCAACGCGGATCGTGACAAATAGGGTCATTCAACAACCTTGTCAAATCTGGCAAGTGTAAAGTCACCAGGAACGGTAGTTTGGGTTGTTGTTGATAACCTGGGAAAAAGGGGCATGGGGTTTGACTGGCACCAGGTTGCCAGGAAATGTTTGGATGCTGGCCTGGATTTTGGTAGAAACCATGTCCCTGGCCAGCATATGGATTTTGCAAATGTAGAGACATCATCGGTTGATTTCCCAAATAGGACATAGATGGTTGGGCATGCATTATATTCAAAGGACTTTGGGAAGGATTGCCCCATGGTGGTCCCATGGGGATGGGCATAGTAGTTTGTTCGGGGTTCCATTGATTGTGGAAAGGATTACCCTAGATCGACATTCCAGACAAGGGAACGGATCCCTGCCAAGAATTCCAAGGCCCTGATGTGGAAGCAGTTCCTAGGTTTGCCCCCTGTGTAGGAATAATACCCTACATAGGAGTAGATTGTCCAAAAATGGGGTTTCCCCCAGTTGGGAAAGAGGCTGACGAGAAGGTGTTTTTACCAAACATTTTGTTCAAAGAAAATGATGTCAAATCTACCGGCATACTATGCGAAGGTGGTCCTTGACTCCCCGCTCCAAATAAACTATTGTGTGTAGGTTGCTCAGCGGATGGCTGATGCGAGCCGCCGAGTGAATGGGACGAAGGAGGGATATGACCTCCTCCATAAGAGAAAGCATTAAAAGGAGCAGGAGTGCCCCCCATGTGACCTTGCAGAGGAGCGCTAGAGCTCCCTAACCCCATACCTAACGTCTGTAAAGTGGAGTAGGAAAGTATAGGACTTGTACCCGAACTAGGCATCTTGTATGAGAACGGAGGGCCCGTCACACTTGGTGTGAAAGGGGTTGTGGCCGCCGCCAAAGACGGGATCAGACCACTGTGCGATGTGGAAGTGGTCGAGACCATGGTGGCTCGAACAAATGACGGTGGGTTAGGAGGTGAAAAATCTCCTTTGGTGACAACCATAGTGGGAATTGAATAATTCCCAGAAGGAGTAACAACATTTGTTTCCATTGCTGTGTGCAACACTGTCTGGCGCTTGTAAAATTGAATTGGTACGATGAAAGGTGACAAGAAATCAGTGGTTGGGGTTTCAACCGGGCCAAGAGCGGTTGCTTCAAGGTCCAAAACGGTCGATTCCTCTAGGGGTTGGTTGGTCACAATGTCTTGTAACTCGGCTGCTTCAAAAGACCCTTGTTGGTCTAGCTTTTGCCTTAATGGTGGCGGGGGTGGCTCCAGTGTAACCGGCGGCAGGCCTAGAAGCCTTTGTGACCGGTGGAGATCGGGATCCTCCACTATGTGAGAAGATCCAAGACACTCTAAGGTAGTCTAAACGTTCAAAAGTAACATACACTAAAAAAAAGTCCCTAGAAGATAAGACAAGCAAACACTAAATTAATTGAAAGAACGGTTACAACAACCAACACTAGAGAAACTTACCGGTGCAAGTGAAACTCCAACACGGAAGCACCCTCCGGGTATACTCTGCAAAGCGTGGCCCGATGTCTGTCCCAGGTACTGCGGTATACCCTCGCAGTCACCCATGTAAGTCCCTAAAAAGATGGGCAACTAGGTTGCCAGTGCGCGAACATCCACCAGGCGGGTGCAGTCGAAAGTCGGGTAGACCACAATGAGCAAGGTATCGATCCCGAAACCTGTCAAGGGTATCGAGAGAAAATGGTCCGGAAGACAACTGAGGACCTCGAATGGATTTGAGACCCACGAAGCCCTGTGGCAAATGCAGACGACGGAATCCCAAGACAAGCCCTCTATATGTGTTCTCCACTGCGATTGGTCCAGCTTTGGAGGGGTTATCTCCACTACCTTTCCGCACGCGACCTCGTGTTTATCCCCTGTGTTAGAGGGGGGTCCCAGATAAATTCCACGATACTGGACTTAGACACTCCCTAACTCAGACTCCAATGTTTGATTTGAAATGGCCTTGAAGAGTTTCCTCTCCAACCTAATCCAAGGGCCTAAATCTTGAACTGGTTGGTTAACCCTACAAACATGAACGTCTAATAAATTTTAGATTTTAGCGTTAATTTTATGGCTTTGTATTATGTCAAGGGGTATGGAAGTGAAACTGATGATGTGTAATAGACGAAAGAAAAAATGAGTAAAAAGCTGGAAACAAAAATTTTTCTTAATGCAAAATTTCAACAACTTTTGAAAAAAAAAAAAAATTAACTTTTCTAAGATTTTGGACAGCAAACTCAAAAGAAATTTCACTTGACTACAAGCTACTTACGATCTAATTAAAATGCAAAAACTTATGAAATAACGACTTTTCCCTCGCTAATAATGCAGAAACACACTTTTCAACCAAACAAGAAAATGAAAAGAGATTTTTTTATTATTTAAATGATTGATAAAGAAAAAAGGAAAAATACCAACAAGCAAAAACCAAGAAAAACAATTCTGGACTAATCGCAAATCGCAAAGAATCAAGTCAAAAATCACACACTAGCAATTTTAAAAAAAAATGACTCTCACACTTGTCTAAAAACCTTAAAAAATTCTTTTATTTTTATAACAACTTTTTTTTAAATGAGAAAAAGCGAGCTAAAGGTAAGATTAATTCTAAGCTACTGACTGCTAAGATAGAGATTCAAATACCTGAGAGGTATAGTTCTCATCAAGGGAAAGGATGACTGCCTTACCCTCAAGAGAAATTATCCTGCACAAGCACGCTACTGTTAATCCAACAACCAGCGTGTGACCACGAGCTGTATAGAGACAGAGGGCATGTACACGCGGGCTGACCTTATACAGGCTACGTGTATCTCTAAAATCTAAGAAAAACTAAAAACAGACAGACCAAACCAGGAAGAGACCTCTGATATTTATAACCAGGGTCTCTTGAAGGCTTAGACACTCTGTTAACAGAAAAATCAAACAATGTAAGGAAAAATGATAAAACAAAAACAATCTGAGATAAGACTGCAAACAAACAAGACTCAGACAAAATTTCAGAAAAAACCTCTGAGAATGTGTGATTCTGACAGGGAAGAGGATGACTGCCTCAGAAGTTCTCTGAACTCTACACGCTACTGCTACTTCTTCAGCTAGCGTTCCCACGCGGGCTGTAAGAGAGTAGGGCGCGGGTACACGCGTGCAGACCTTATTCAGGCTGCATGTACCTCTATGGGTCTTGAAAAAACACAGTCAAGCAAATAACAAGGAAAGATGGTATAGAAAACCAGACTCCCTGCTAGCTCAGACCTTACAGAAACTAAAAGAAAAAACAGGCAAGAAAAACTAGTCTTTAAAACTACCCAAAAACTAAATAAAATTCCAGGAACCCTAGAGCATCTCCCCAGTATGGTCGTCAATTCTGTTGTGAGGGAAATCTCCTTACGGACTAGCAAATAGGGTTAGACTTTGCATGCAGATATGACCTAGAGAAAATTTACTTTCTACCTTCATTCCTAGACTTAAATCCCATTTCTTTTTAGTAAATGCAATGGCTAGATCAACCTACCTCGTTCCGGGCGTTCGATGTCAATCCCTTGTCGTACTTGATTACTTGTTCACAGTTCTCCTTTCCAACGCTGACCTGCATACAAGACAAGAAACAACTACACATGCATACTACCTATAGAATAACGGGTTAGAAATTCAAACATGGACTTAGCAAATTATGAATAACTCATGAATTGGGACGAGAAAAGCACTTCCTTTATTACTTTGAATGAGTCAACTTACAAAAGTTGAGACCGACCACCACTCCGCGAACCTGATCTTGGGCTCCTCTTCAACTGTCCTCCGACTGCTTTGCTTTGTATCTCCTTTGGCACAAGGAAAGGCTAAAGGGTTGGGACAATGGGAATACGCAAATGGGCAGAGTTTCTTTTCTATATTTTTCCTCCTTCCAAATGGGACCCCTACCCCTTCTTTTATAGGCTAGAAGGAGCTAGGTATTTGGACAAACCCTTGGCCATGCATGGCCGAGAGTTTCAGTTAACTCACCCATAGCTTTTGTGCTCCGTCGACAACTTTCCTTTTTTCGTGCTTTTGTTGGTCCACGCGGGTTGTCTTAGGTCAACCAGCATGTACATGCGTGTAGTAATGGAGTAGGGTGCGTGGGCCTTTATAAAAGAGGATTTTCAAAGAGTTGTTCAGCAGTGCTTTGGCAAAGAAGGGATATGAGATGGCCTGATGCCAGGTAAGCATGTGTGGTGCAATTTAGGGTTATA
>JZKD02S1648728.1:399326-412774 GCA_000966675.3 Picea glauca | reverse complement strand
ATATATTATAACTCTTAACTCTTGTTACTCCATATTCACTCAAGTGTATTGTTTGGTATTTTTAAATATATTTTTAAAGTGTAAAGTGTATTTGTTTGATATATGTAAATATCTTTTTAAAGCAACTATAAATTTTACAATTTATATATATCAAATATATATATTTCACAAAAATTTTAGAATCATATCACATTTCATCGGTATCTCATCATATCGTCAACAAAGAAAGGGCTGGACTGTAATACTTGTTATGAGGAATATGCAATTTAGTCCATCATTGCACCCATAAAAGTCCACTCCTCTTAACGTTAAAAGGAAGAAGAATTCAAAACCTAAAAACGCCATTTTGGGAATGTTTTTTTTTATACCATTCAACATTCATACTTATTACTATTGGGCATGTGAACTGACTAGAGAAAGACAAAGTTACATGATTTAAAGTGCAAGATTCCACATGATGGAAACAAAGTCAAGCCAAATTCCTTAATACACTAGGACCACATTAACTCAATCCATTAGGTCATTCACTCATCAATCTCATATGCCAAAAAGTAGTGATTAGGATTAAGTGAAAGGTGGTTACATAAGCTTTTGGTTGGAAAAGTTCGTAATTTTTTTTTGTGTATGTACATTAATAATCTTCCATTATTTAGTGTCTTTTTATCTTTTTATTCTATGTTATTTGAACGAGATATTCCTCACATAATTATGGAATAGGTTTATGAACTTTTTGGTTGGTAAATTTTGTAATTTTTTGTATTTTTTATATAGATATTAATAAGCTTTCATTATCTAGTGTTTTTTACAGTTTTATTTTATATTATTTGAAAGAGATATCCATTACATAATTATGGAATAATTTTACCAATTTTTTAGTTAGTAAAGTTTGTAAGTTTTATTTTTATTTTTTATTAATCATCTTTCATTTTCATTATGTAGTGTTTTTTTTACTATTTATTCTATGTTATTTGAAAGAGATATTCATTACACTACAATTATGAAATAGGTTCACAAAGTATATCCTTGTTATATTTGAATTTTATTGAAGAAAAGTTTTTTTTTTAACTCCATCATCATTATTATATTTATTAGTTAGTAAAGTTTGTAAGTTTTATTTTTATTTTTTATTAATCATCTTTCATTATGTAGTGTTTTTTTTACTATTTATTCTATGTTATTTGAAAGAGATATTCATTACACTACAATTATGAAATAGGTTCGCAAAGTATATCCTTGTTATATTTGAATTTTATTGAAGAAAAGTTTTTTCTTAAACTCCATCATCATTATTATATTTATTTTCAATTTAGAATGATTTTAATGTTATTTTGAATTATGATATAAGCTAACTTTCTCATAACCTTCATTCTCATTTGGGAAGTTTAGAGTCTTTTCTCACAAATTAAGTATAGTGACTAACCATCACATACCTTAACATGAATGCATATCTAAAATATATAATAAAGAACCCAAATTAGAATAACACTTCATTTTCTTTTGTTTGGCCTACTATGATATATATGATAGATATTATTGTCGAGTAAAAGATCCTCACACTTTGAAATCTTAGATTGATTTGAGTGTAGAGACAGACAAGTGTGTGGATTTCCTCAACACCCCCCAACTACATGTACCAACCTATATGAACCAAGGCATATAAAATTCATCACAATGTTTAAGGCACAATGCCCATGACAACCTCATGCCACCACTAGTGGGAAGGGTTGAAGGGTAGCACCCACACGGGGATGAGGAGAAAATCCCCTATAGGGTTTAGGTAAACTCCTTGAGACCTATATATAATTTGGCATCGACAACACCATGTGTGCATGGTCCCAGAGTTTACATGCCAAGTGCTAGCCCTACATGCACACCCTTTGATATCTAGTGCATGCACCTACAACCAAGAATGCTAACAATTGTTCATGCATGCACCCTTTGACATTCTATGTGCACGCATACAACTAGGAATGCCAAGCATCACCCGAAACTATTATACAAGGCTAATCATTGATGCAATTGAGCCTTGACACATTTGTATAAATAGTTTGTACACACATATTTTTAGCTTTCTTAGGTCTTTAATCATCTAGCAAACATAAGCAAACCTCACAATGCTTCTCTAAACTCTATCTTATAGGGTTTCTCAATCTATATTGTGCTCATTGTAACGTCATGTATTTTCCCCATTTTGATGATTAATGGAAGAACTTTAATGTTATATCTTTGTTCCAAGTGGGAATGTGTAAACAATTAGATAACATAACTAGATTTTTGCAGGTTCATAGTCATTTTTATAATTTTGATTTTTCTTTGGTTTGGTTTATTGTGAGATCTATGCTAAATACTATTGTCTATTAAAATATCCTTATACTTTGAGATCCTATATTAATCTGCGCATAAAAACAAACAACTCATTACACCACACATTTGTGGGATTTTGGTGTGAACCATAGATTCATAATGGAGATCAAGAGTGTGTTGTCTTTTTCATTAAGGAGATTACTCAATTGTAAAAGTAGTTACATACCCCTACATCATGTCCCACTGGGGCTTCTTTTCTTACTACATTATCCAAGAAAATCAAAAGAGACACACATGGATCCTATTGACCCGCAAATGAGCCCCTAATGTCATATCTTGTTTACAATTTAAAGCGCATGCTCTACTTAAGAGTACAATTTCACTATGATGTATTAGTCATTTTTCTAGACTTCAAATATCAAGTGAGACTGTTATTTCAAAATTTCATCATAAACTTTTGATTGATCTCAATTTATATCTTTTATCTCTTCATGTTTCTCCAATGCCCTTTAAAATCAAGTGTGCATTTATTTCCCTCTTTCTTTGGGTTGCTTTAGGCACTCCCTTTTTCTTTTGGTATGTTTTATTTCTTGAAACATATCAATAAATTATAGGAATGCCATAGGCTTATACCCTTTGGGCTCTTGCTATAGAGTTCAAACATGCAAGAATTAACCATATGTTCACTCTTGCCATAGAGTTCAACGATGCAAGAATTAGTTATAAGCTAGTTTGAAAAGAAGTCAAAAGTTTAATCTTAGATACTAAATGCTCAACTAAGGCTAAAGGTTTTCATCCATCTTAATGGGATACACACTCTTATAATATAAGAGAGTAAGAGAGTTTATGCTCTTACTCTACATAATAATAATAATAATAATAATAATAATAATAATAATAATAATCAAATTTTAAGATCATGGTCTAGTCCAAACACCAAATTGATGTATGTACCATATAAGATGCATATTACAACATTTCCTATGGAATTACTCCATAAAACAAAAGGGAAAGGATAAATATCATGTAACATAACACCATATCAAATCCATTTAAATTGTCAAATGGGTTTAACTTGAGTGGTTGGGAGGAATGATTGTTATCCTACCCACTTGTGTTCAATCCTTGCAAGTGACATGTTGAGCTCACAATGATTATATTTGCGTCATGGCTTCGATCCGTGTTGTTGACTAACCTTGTGTCCAATCTCTACATGAAATATAACCTCATTTTTTTTTAAATATAATGCACTCAAAGCAATGCCATCTCTACATGAAATATAACCTCATTTTTTTTTTTAATATAATGCACTCAAAGCAATGCCACCGATACATATGATATATACAAAAACAATATAATTTTTATATCGTCCTCTCCCCCAAAAACAATATAATCTTTATAGTGTCCTCTCTCCTAGTGACTATTCTCATCCACATAAAACATATATTGACTTGATAATATTCAGAGGCTTTGTTTAACTATTTTATATTTTTTCCCTTCTCATCGAAATCAAATTATATGAATTTAACCACTCAAATCTACATCCAATAATATTTCACCAAATTTCAAACAAATATTAAAAAAAAAATAAAAAAAATACTAAGATATATTTACATCCCATCATTCCTCTTAAGCGTACCAACTTAACTTAGTGTGGTATATTTGCTATTTATTAATATTTAATAATCTCGACATTCCTTTTGCTCCGTAAATTGTAGAGCGTATCTTGAGACTGCTGATACGGTCTTGGTTGGCGTAGTCATATACCGTATACATCATGCACCACGTGATCTCTGCCCGGTAGTGGGACCCGCCAACCGCCAGGGAAAGAGGGACCTTGGTGCCCGCCGTTTTATTCGACAACGACCGCTCGCCGGTGGCCCCGACTGGGCCAAGTGTGCCGGCCGCTAGCGATGCCGTCGTCAGCTCTTCTGGCTTCATCGGCGGCGTACGGGTGTCGCTCGGCAGACAGCTCATCCGCACGTGGCCCCCACCCGCACAAATTTCCGCGAGCAGGAGTTTGTTTTGTTTAGGATTCTTGAACTTGTCTGCCACGTCATCGTGGACCATACATAAATCACGTTCCTCTCTCTCACACATGACGAAATCCCTACACCCAAAAGACATTTAAATAAAATAACCATCATTAGCAAATTGACCAAGGTTTCCACATGCCTAGGCCTAGTCTAAATCTGTCGTGGTGGGGGAGTGGTTAGAGCATGCCAGACAAAAACCAAAAAAAACAAGGGAGTAGTTTTAGGGTCACCTCCCCTAATGACCCCCTCCCTCCCCCTTGTCTAGTCTAATCCAATCTAATCAACATAAGTGGTGATGATAATTGCAGATGTCTCTATGTGTCTGTGTTGGTCACCACTTGTACCTGCTTGATTCCTTGTCCAGAGGTTTGGGTTATGACAAACAAAAAGTTGAATTATTTGATTATATTGGGTTGTTGATGACTTGCTCTTCATGGTTTCCAAGTGTCTCACCCCCATGATAAGGGATAAGATAAGTCTCTGGCTTAGCGTGCACGTTAAATTTTGATTCATTCAATGCAATCAAGCTTGTCAAGACTTTTGGTTAAGCCCCTGGTGAAATGCAATGAATATGTACTGTGTGACCCCATCAATCATTTCATTTCATTGTCATGTCTTGATGCTTGGAAAATTAGGAATGTGGCAATTCCATGCCTTTATGTTGTTTTTTTGTCACTCCTCACTCTCTTCTGTGATTATTAATGTGGAAAACGTGGCTTCCAATGTTGAAATACAAGGCCCACAATAATTCATATCATATGAAAGGTTAAAATGTTGTTGAGATTTCACTCTGTTATTTTAAATTTGGAAAGGTTCTTTATATTACTTTTGGTTAAGTTGTTGCACTATGAAATTGTCATATTATAAAGTTGTCTTCTAATGAAAGATGATGATTTTATAGGTTAAAATGTTGGAGAGAATTTACTTGGAAAGGTTCATTATATTACTTTTTGGTTAAGTTGTTGTACTATGAAATTGTCATATTATAAAGTTGTCTTCTAATGAAAGATGATGATTTTATAGGTTAAAATGTTGGAGAGAATTTACTTGGAAAGGTTTATTATATTACTTTTTGGTTAAGTTGTTGCACTATGAAATTGTCATATTATAAAGTTGTCTTCTAATGAAAGATGATGATTTCATATTATAAAGTTGTCTTCTAATGAAAGATGATGATTTTATAGGTTAAAATGTTGGAGAGAATTTATTTGGAATTTTTTTTTTTATTACTTTTGGTTAAGTTGTTGCATTATGAAGTTGTCGTATTATGAAAAATGATTTTACACCATTGAAATCATTTAGTATTCAAATTTTATTTTTTTAGTTTTGAATTTAGTATTTTATTAATTAAATTTGTTTATGTTAATTGTAATTATTATGGATTTATTTATTTATTTATTTAAAAAGAAATTAAGAAATGCATTTATATTAATTGAATTTTTTGTTTTAATCTTTTTTTTATAAATTAAGTAGTTTCACATTGTAAATGCATGTGTGCTTGGTGATTCTTTCTTCTTTTGTGGGACATGTGTCGATGTATGAGATAATAAACAATGAAAAATAAATAAGATAATAAACAATTAGATATATTGTGTTTGGCATTTTGTAATAATTATTATAACTTTAAAATAATTTTTTTAACTGTGGGAAATCGGTAACTCGTCAGAGTGATTTGGGCTAGGTGCAAGATCAAACCGATTGGTTGTCACTATAACCCAAGAGTACATCCAAAAACCCATAGGCTAAATATACCAATAAATTATGACTTAGCAAAGGCCAAGATGTATGGAGATAAACCCACAGGGGGAGGGGGTCCCTCTCTTGTGAGGTGTCTACCCTTCTAACCTTATCAAACGAACCAAATGTCTTATTGAGGATTGAACCTGGGTGGGAGAGTCCAAGACCTACCTCCAAACCATTCGAGATGTTGCTCCTGGACTTTAAAATCTTCTCTCCTCTTGTGTTATATACCACATTGGTTGTGAGGTTTGTTATGTGGCAACATATAACTCTCGACATACCATGTTCCTTATGATCCAGATTTAGGAGTGGAACGAACTGATTAACAGACTGAATACAATAAACATAGAGATAGGAAGAATAACACAAATATCCAGTGAACAATATCTTCTATTAAATAATGAAATAGGCTAAAACTACAAAACTGTAGAACTGAAACTTGCTTGAATGGTGGTAGCTATCTTTGAGAAGAGATGTGGCTTCTACACGCATCCGTCTGAGAAGAATGGATTACAATGAGGCTCCGGAGATCCTTTTCATATTACTCATGAATTCCAAAACCCTAGACATCCAAAAACCTAACCCTAGAAGGTGAAACGCCAAAAGTCATGTGGGCCCTATTGGTAAGTTGGTGTAATTTGGTACCTCAACTTCCTAGGGTCGTAACTTTTGCATATGATCTCTGTTTTAGGTGCGTGATAGCCCATTGGAAAGGTCTTTCAGAGAACTACACATTTTGTTGTCATACTCTAACTCCGTCTATAGTTTGATTGTGGCGAGCCAATAAAACAATGTTTAGGGCCCCAAAACAGGCCTGGAAGTACAACAAGATGTGCTGACATAAAAACATACAAAATAAGCCAGTTGGATTAGGCAAGAGGCCACTTGTATCCACCTAGAGAATGTGTGGGGCTTCAAACAACCCCATAAGTGTATAAATCACAATTATAAAGCAGTACAAAAGAACGTGTTGAACAAAAACAGACACGAGGAGCTAGTTGGAATAGGTGGGTGGCCACCAATATCCACCTGGATCACCTTATGCCAATTGTGGTGTCCATAAAGTGCAATGGTGATCATATTAACAAAATGGTTGATTTGTTGGAGGATGAATATGTGTGTTTACTTAACCTTCACCTCATCATCTATGGGATCTATTGTGTGGGTGCATGTGTGTGATAATAAATGATGAATAACAAATACAATTAAAAATGATCACATACATCATTTTTAGCATTTTGGAATAATTTTTACAACTTTAAAATATTTTCTCTTTATATGTGCTAACCCATGAGGATACCATGATCCTTCTACGAATTGGGGTGTCCATAAAGGTAATGATGCTTCTAGTCGTAAGTTTTAAACATGTGAAGTACAACAATGCATACAGATTCTGAAGAAAAACAAAAAATAATCAATGGCTCATACACATAGTACACATATATTTACGTTGGAAACCCTTAACCGAGAGAAAACCAACCTTCCTTGGTACCACACCTCTCAAATCTTCATTGTATTAATTTCACCATTCACAATACAATATATACAATATTTTAGGTGTTCTGCAGCTACCAAAACCCTAATCCCTTAATCTGAGATTAATTTAGAAAACTGATAAAAATTGCAAAAAATGCTAAAATAGCAAAAAACGCCAAAAAACAAATATGGGGCACTGCCTCAAACCCTGTCAACTCTGGGCTAGCACTCGGAGTTGAAGGCTTCACCTAAGGTTAGGGAGGCCAAGCCTACCCCCCCTGAGACCCACCCTGGTAGACATCTGACATAGGTGTACACCAATAGGTGATGAGATCGTTAGACGTTGTCGTCAAATTTGACGCACCTGCCCACACACATGCAAAGAATATAACACATACCCAACACTAGCTACATAATGATTGATCATTTGTGGGATGAATGTGCATGTTTATTAGACCTCTTCATCTTCCTATGTGGGACATATTATATGAGTGGTTGGTGGGTGTGGGAGATAATTAACATTGAATAACAAATAGAATAATAAAAAATGGGTAAGCCATGTTTGACATCTTGAAATAGTTTTTACATTTTAAAATCTCTTAAATCCCTCATGTATGTTATTTCATATTGGTTGCGAGGTCAAGTATACATACGTTTGTTACTACCAACTTTTCATGATCCTTCTACTAATTAAGACGTGTAAAAATAAAATCATCCTATTAATATAATTGGATAAATATGCATGCTTTCTCAACCTCCTCCTCTTATGTCCTCACACATATGATGTGTGAGTCCTCACACATAGTGTATAGATCCATATATGCAATTTTACAGCAAAGATGCTGATCATAAAATATTGAGATATGCTTGTAAACTAATCTAATTCTGAGACATTGGATTGGGACACTCAATCGCCATTGACAGGGACGTCACATTCCAAGTTGTTACATTTCGTTATGCAGTCAATAATGTTCTTGAAAGGACTAGAATTCCATTAATGGGGGTGTCACGTTTGGAGTTATTGAAGTGATTGACAATGGAAAATAAAGGATATGTTGTAAAGTAGTCTTTTCATTGAGGCCTGTGAAACGTATGGTAGGATTCAACCGCTATCGTTATAGCTTTTGGAATGTGAGTGAAATAAAAATTAGCACACCATAAGGTTAATATTCTTTAATATATTGTTTATTTATTTCATTTTTTTTTTATTAACAATTTAATTATGGATTTTAATAATAACAAAATTATTCATTATATATATATGAGAGTCTTATATAAATAATATATATTTAATAAATAAATGAAGAGATAAAAAGTTGGGAAACATTAACATAATTGTTGATGCAAAATTATTAAAATTTATATTATATTTCTATATTGAATATATAAATTAAAGATAAAAGTATGGGCAACCGACAAAAAAGAAATACTCACAAAATACTTGTTTTTGTTAAAAACTTAATTATTATTTTTAAATAACAATAATAAATGATTTATTATTTCAAAATAATAATAATAATATTAAACCCATAAATAATATTTAAAAATTAGACTAATATATATCATTGGTAATCATAAATGGTATGTAATATGGATATTAAAGTTAAAAATCAATATTCTACATTAATAGTGAAATAAAATACCAATCATTCACTTAAGCCATTATTCACTTAAATTGGTAGTTATACTAACTTTGGATTTGACTAAATCATGTAATATTAAGAAAAATGACTAAAAGTAATACACTACGATGTAAAAAAGTTGAAAATCAATTTAAAAATTGTTTATTTAAAATGTTAATATAAAATTAAATTTCAAAATATGAATTTTAAAAATCAAATTAGATGTACATTATTATGAGAATATCTTAATATAATAATTTCAATTTTTTTTAAATAAACTTTTATTCATTACATGATAATTATTGTATAAATGTTGTAGTTAATCACAATTCAGACAAACAATGAAATTGAGTACATAATTTTTATTGACAAACCATAATTATTAATGTAGAAAAAAATATAATACCTAGGATTTCATCAGTGTAAAATTAGAAACACAAAATTCACCAAGACATTCCATAAAAATAATTGCAATTAATTTTGAAATGAATATTGCAAGGAAAAGGTTAAGATAAACATTTGACTAATCAAATTAAAGATAAAAAAATTAAAAACACAAAATTCACATTTCTTCCAGTGAAAAAGTCATGACTAGTATTTCATCATTGTAAAATTAAAAACACAAAATTCACCTTTTCTCCAGTAAGAGAGTCAGGACTAATATCTCACCATTGTGCTTACCTTTGCATAAGGACCCATTAAGAAAACTCACCCATCAATGCAAACTTTTTGATGAATTCATATAAGTAATCAAGGGTAAAAATTCATATCACTCACAACAACATTGATAAATGTTCATAACACTTTGTCATTGATGCACTTACATATTAATTGAAAAAATAATACACTATATTAACTATATTCTTTTTATTAAAATAATATACACTCAACAACGAAACCTAATTGATCCAATTACATACTTTGACTATTCTCTATACTTATAGAAAATAGAACAAAGTAATATTTCCAAAAATACAAATAACTTAAAATACTTAAAAAAAAAAAACACACTAAAAATATATTATTATACTCCCAACATACTAATGCCAAAATTCACCTAAACAAATCAAAATAGTAATAAATTCTAAATTACCTCTTCCTCGTATTCCCCATTTTCTACCTACATGAAATTCATCACATGCCATCCCAACTAATCACTAATTGGTAAAGGTGAAATGTCATCTCCAAATCAAGGAAAGTTAACCATATCCACTCTAAATACACTACCCCAAATCTAGGAAAATTAACCCTATGCAGTCTTAACCTCCACTACCCATCAATTTAGTTAACCATAAGTGGGTAGTTGTGGATTATTACCCTATGCAATCTCAATCCACTACCCATCAATTTGGTTAACCAGTAGTGGGTAGTTGTGGATGATTAGTTGTTTAATATATTATTTTAGGTGTGTATGTATTTCTTTTGTTATTTATTAATTATTTATATTATTATTATATATAATTTATAAATTGTATATTTCATATTTAGTTATGCATACATCATTAATCGATAATAATATTGCATTTACATATTCTCATTTAATATCATCCATGTAATAGAATGATTTATGTAGGATAATTATATTCAATGTGTAAATATGCATACATCATTAATCGATAATAATATTGCATTTACATATTCTCATTTAATATCATCCATGTAATAGAATGATTTATGTAGGATAATTATATTCAATGTGTAAATATAAATATTAAGTATAAGATTTATTTATAATTTCATATTGTATTTTTAATCCCCAACATTAAGGTTGTTTAATATAAATAATTTATTTTAATTAATTATTTTATATACAGGTTTTTTTTTGTTAGTGTAGATGAATCAATGTTCAACTTTGATTTATTGAGTCAAAACCTCAACACCTAACTCAATTTACAAACATACACTTTAATCCATAAAATACAAAAAAAAAAAATGACTTAACTTACATGCTCCAAAAATGTAAGGATCATAACTCAGTTAAGACCCATGGATTTATGGTTGATTCAAAGGAAAAAAAATGTCCCACTCATACATCTAGTTTCCTTGGTTTTTTATCATAATGTTTCCTACATAAAACTTATAACTATAAAACATTACTATACCATTCACCATAAGTACTAATAAAAAATGGCAATGGAAATAAGGGTTCAAGAAGGGATGTGATATCACCCCCACCCTCACGCTTGTTGGGCCCTTCATTTTTGGACATGTTTTGGTTTTGGGAAAATGGAAATATGATGAGTAGTGGAAGGAGTCAAAAGCATCACATATCAGGTGGAGAGCAACATAAACGACTAGAAGACTACGAGATAACTCAGAGCGTAAAAGAAAAATAAGTAGTTAAAAGCACCATGGAGCAGTTGGAAAAGCAATGGTTTCCAGCGGAAAGCCGAAAATATAGCAAGAAGCATAAAAGGGAAAGATATAAATAAGAAGGCAGTCCATTGAGAAGAGAGTTAATGAGTTAATGAATGAGCGTATATGGGAGATAGATCATTATTAATGTTGTTAAGGTTGGGATTATGAGGTCATAGTCATGGTAACTTATTGTAATGGGTTTGTTGGGGTTTACTATGCTTGTGCAATATGATCTTGAGTTTGTAATGGGTTTTAGGACTAGATTTCACTGCGCAAGATATTGCATGAGAGATATACTTATTGTATGAAAGTTGATGGTAATCTAGTGAATATAATAGAATGTTGTGGGCCCTAAAAATTATTTTCTTGAGTCTGTTATGATGTGCATGGATCCATGATTGTTTCACATAAACTATTTACTTTATGTTTATTCTGTACTTTATCACTGTCTCTGTGCATATTTAAGCACCAATATATGAATCTACGAGGTGCTAAGTTAGACTTGATGTTGCGTTCTCATTAACTCACTTCACTACACATGTCTCGACTACGCTTTGGGTGAGACCTTCTTCTCTTGTGGAAGGTTGAATATGCCAACATACCTAGACTACAACGATGCCTTTGTTGGTAACATCCAATAACCCTAGTCTCGATTTTGCACCAACAAATGGTTTTGTTGCCAAGACATTGAGATTTAAAATGATCTTTTAGAGGATTCCTCATTGGATCTATAAGTTTGATATTGAGAACTAGTGGGAAAGAAGGTGTGACACATTCATACAGTAGAAAGAGGAGTTGTGACACAAAAAAATTGGGGTTGTGAAAAGCATTGTTTTCTATTCTGAGCTCGCTAGCGACCAATGCGATATCTTTTGAATTAGATTTTCCAAAGAAGTATTTCAGTGGTTAGATCGACTGCAAGAAGCTACTGATTACAAATATTGAGTCAAGAGGAGATATAACTATACTGTTGAGGGTTTAGACACTTTGTACCGTCTAGATCATCAGGTCTCTCATGCTGTGTATTTTTGGATGCATACTATTCTGGAGGGTTACGTTATTGATTTTTCTACAAAGAATCATCGAGCTTTTTCAAAGGTTGAAGTCGTATTTAGAGAAGGAGCTAGAGGAATATTGTTGTGGGAAATCCCTCTGTGGATCAAGGTTTTATTAATGGAAGAAGGAATGTTGTTTGTTCCTTCAAGTGATACAACAATGTAAACTCCTGCACTCGAGGGAGGGATATTTATGAGAGGGTTCATGAGTTAGGTGAAGGAATATTTTCTGGGAGAAATGGGGGGTCATTGAGAGAAAAGTGCAAGGAAGGAATGATCTTAGAGGAGGTTTGTTATTGTTGAAAAAAGGTGGCAGAAACAGATGAGAAAAATAATGAAGAGGTTCGATCAGTCATGGAAGGAGATAAGATTTGAGAGTAGTTGTAGAAGAGAGTTAGAAAAGTTGTGAGAGTTGCAGAGATGAGGAAGGTTGGCTAGTTGATGATTGAAGGAGAAATTTGGTGAAAGAGATGAAGATTTTGTAAGAATATGACAAGAGAAAGGAAGCTCATAAGAGATGAATGAAAGAGTAAGGATAGCTGCCACCACTGAAGAAGAATACTCAGTTGGAACCCCTGAGTAAGTTGTGGGAGAATCAAAACCTGCAACACCAGAAGATGTCGGATTTCATCTCGGGATAAAGGTAGAACTACAATTGAATAACACCCCCCCAGATCAAATAATTTCATTCCAAAGGTAAAGAAACCATCCTTGAATCACCCATTCCCCCAACACCATCTACAAATATGGTAATTTCTACAATAAACCCTTATGTAAGTTATGTTATTTATAACCCTTCAAGTCCAACAAGTTTGAGTAGTAGTAGTAATAGTGGAAGTTTGGAAATTTTTTCAATT
>JZKD02S1648728.1:352891-371572 GCA_000966675.3 Picea glauca | reverse complement strand
ATGCCATACAATTTATACCAATTTATACCAGGTGGGAGGGCCAAAATGTAGCTACCCAGTGCCCATACCACAAAATCTGGGCGAATTAAACCATAAACCTCGATTTTACCAAATGATTGGGCGAAGAAGCTATCAAAAATTCCCATACTTCTAGAAATTTGGCTAATGGAAGCTTGTCCCTCCAAATTTTAGGGGCGAAATATAATTTTTTTTCCTCTATCTCCCCTAAAAACAAGGGCTAACCCTGTACAYGATTTTTCCCCTAAAATAAATTATGGGCTAATGATATAAGTTTTAAAAAATCACTTTAATACAAAAAATTCGCCCAATAAAAAATTGGAAGCCCCTAAATTTCGCCCATGGGCGAAATTTCTCCCCTAAAATCATCTATGGACCAAACCCGAATTTATATTTCTTACATTACTTCCAGTATTGGTAACCTCAACTCCCGACTTGCTCCACTCGAATCACTTCCCACATCCATCATTCAATTGATAGCCATGTTTCAACAATTCCAGGACACAATGAAAAATTTGACCACCTTGTTTAAGCCCACCCTAGATCCATTCTCTTCTTCCACACCTTATAACCGTGAATGTATTGAATCCTCCCAGTCCAACTCTTTTCCTTCCAAACACTTTCAATGAGACCTACCTCCCCCTTGCATGGAGGTGAACAAATTTGATGGCTCAGATCCCACAGGATGGGTCACTCAAATGGAACACTATTTCTCTTTGTACGACATTACTAATGATTTGGCCAAACTCAGGTATGATGTTCTCCATCTAGATCTAGAACATTCGCAATGGAGAAAAATGCTCGCCAAGGGTATGTGTCTTGGATACATTTTGTTGCAGAGCTTTATGAATGCTTTGACAATGACACACACCATTTAGGACATTTTACCAAGTTGAAACAATCAGACACAATGGAATAATTTATAGCTTCTTTTGAGCATTTGGATTTCTGCATGGAAGGCATGTCTGATGCTATTTTCTGGGAATTCTTTATCAGTGGCCTCAAGGATGAGATTCATGCCCATTTCCTCATGGCTCGCCCTTAGAGTTGGGTGGAAGATACTAAAAGGGCTAAGGAATCACAACAGGTTTTCTCTTCTCAAACCAAAAAATCATCCTTTCTTCCCCTCCCTAAACCCACCACTCCAACCCCTCCTTCCACTCCACTGAACATCCAAAAATTGACCAGGGAAAAAATAGTTGAATGACAACTCAAGGGAATTTTTTATAATTGTGATGAAAAATAATTTCCAAGGCACAAGTATAAGGAACAAAATATTTTTATGGCCATATCTGAGGATTTTTTGGAAGAAGCATTCGAGCCCCCCCTGTGGTCGATTTACTAGAGCCAACTGATATTACTCCACCCACGAACCCCCCAGAAGTTGAACCAATCATTTCACTGAATGCTCTCACTAGCTTCTCTGCTCCCCAAACCCTCAAGTTGATTTGTTACATTAAGCATCATAAGGTCATCATCGTCATTGATAGTGGTAGCACCCATAATTTTATTCATCACTGCATTATCCAAGAAACTAATTGCTATATTTGTGTCGTCAACAAATTTCAAATCATGATTGCCAATGGAGGTTCCATGAAATGTGGGGGGCATTGTGAAAATGTGTGTCTCCATGATCCGGATTTTATGAGAAGAACGTAATGAATACAGATTATTAAAATATGCTTAACAAAAAATAACAAAGATACAATAAAAATGGTTTTCTATTCAATAAGGAAATAAGATGAAACTATAAAATGCAGTGGAAAACATGCTTGCTGGAATGGTGACAGCTTATCTCTGAGAAGAGATGTGATGGTTGTGCTCATTCGAAAGAAGATGGTCACAATGAGGCTTTGAAGGCATTTTACAATAAACAAGAATGTCAAAAACAATATACATCCAAAAACCTAACCCTAGGAGATGAAGTGCCAAAAGTCATGTGGGCCCCGTTTGGGTAAGTTAGTACATCAATTTCTCGGAGTCATAAATTTTGCATACATTATCCATTTTAGGTGCATGATAGCCCTTTGGAAAGGTCTAACAGAGAAGAAAAAATTCCGACTGGACCAAGTCATTTCCCTAGGCAGTCACCTGGGCCCCAAATCCCCAAAAAACGTCGTTTAGGGCCTCAAAACAAACCCATAAACTTGGAACCCGAAAAACTGCCAAAAAATTACCAAGGTGGAAAACTATTTTTTGAGCCAGTGGAATAGGTGGGTGGCCATCGATATCCACCTGGATCAATCCTCCCTCCTTAGGAAGCAATGGTCTTCATTGCGTTGATTTTCCCCATCATATGAGGAAATTTCTGCTGAATTTGGCCCCGGGTGAGCCACTTACCTTGGTGCAGGAGTTGCCCTACTTTGACGACTCGATAAAGATGGATCATTTGCTGTCGAGTTCCCTTGATCTATGTGTCTACAATCTAATCACTGGATTCTTGTTGCATGCAGTCAAGGTTGAGCTATGTTGGTTTCAAATTCTCTGCTATCTTCAAGGTGTCCAATAATGGTGGGAAACATGGTCGAAGGAGAGCCACGTTGAAGACTGGATGCAGACCAAGGAAGGGAGGAATGTTGAGCTGAAAAGAATTATCACCCACAAACTTGGTGATGGTGTACAACCCATAATGGAGTGGGTGAAGCTTTTGATGGGGCCTTGTAAGGTGTTCTTTCTGCAAATGCAACCAAACTTTTTCACCCACCTAAAACTTATGTGGCACCCGATGTTGATCATGGCACTATTTGTACTTGGCATTAGACTTTTGTAGAATATCCTGAACCTGTTGGTGGATGTGTTGGATCCACTCAATGAACCAGGTGGCTTTGTCAGCTTCTAGTGGAGCAGGGGATGAGTCAGCCAAGGTGGTCTCCAGGGGTAGTGCAACATCCATGGGGCCCAATGGTTGGAATCCCAACCCCACCTAAAAGGGGATGTGGCCAGTTGAGCTATGCAGGGTTTGGTTGTAGCTATGCTAGACATAGGGAAGAATCTCATCCCATGTGCGAGGATGTTTTGAATTGTACATGTGCAGGATATGTACGACCATCTGATTGAAGAACTCCGTTTGGCCATCTGTTTGGGGGTGGAAGGAAGTGGATTTGGTGAGATTGGTATCCAACAATGACTAGAGGCTCGACCAGAATGAGATAAGGAACCAACTATCATAGTCTAAGATAATGGTTTGTGGGATCCCAAAATGTACCCATACTCATTCAAAGAAGAGATTGGCATTGGCTTCTGCTATGATGTTCTTCTTGTAGGTGGCTAGAATCACCATCTTGGAAAAGAGATCAACAACCAAAAAAAAACAGTCATTTCCCCTATTGGTGGACGGGAGGTTCGACATGTAGTCCATTGATATGGATTCCCATGACCTATTAGGAGTAGGAAGAGGGGTGTACATGCCCTGTTTCTTAGTGGTTGGTTTGGAAATAGTATAGGCAGTGCAGCACCTGATATACTTGCCGACATCCTGTCGAAGTTTCGACCAGTAGAAATGTTTCTGCAACACTTCCATTGTCTTTTCGATGCCAAAGTGTCCTTCCACCGACTGTAGTGAGCTTCCCAAATAATCTTCATGCACTCGTTTGATGGAACAAAGAGATGGCCCAGATGACAAAACAACCCATCTCGAAGATGAAAATTAACAACCACTGAGTTGGTGCCCAACATTTGGTAGGTGGTGGAGAAGCCAGGGTCTATCTCGTAGAGGTGGGGCCATCTGGAGGTCTCATGACCACAAGAGTCTAACACCGTAGTGAGTGCCGCAACTGTAGGTCAACTGAGGTAGTCAACAACTTGGTTGGTACTTCCTATTTTATACTTGATGTTGAGGTGGAATTGTTGTAAGTATGTTGACCACTTCTGATGGAGGTCATTATGCAATTTTCCTTGGGTCTACATGAACTGTAGTGGCTTGTGATCAGTGTGGATGACTATCTCCTTCCCAAGAATGTAATGTATCCACTGGCGGCAAGATTTCAAAATGGAGTACATTTATTTGTCGCAAGTAGGGTACTTACAGACGTCATATGATAGTGTCTCACTATGATATTCCATGGGGTGGCCTTGTTGAGTGAGAACGATGCCCACAACATAGTCTAGAGAATTTGTCTCAATCTCAAAGGGATATTGCAGGTTCAGTAATGAAAGTACCAAGGATGAGCACAAATGCTTCTTCAAGTCATTGAAGGATTGTAGTTGGGACATGCCCCACACAATTTTTTCCTTACCTCCACCCCTGGTTACTTGGTTGAGATCCCATGCAATATGAGAGAATCCTAGCACAAACCTACGATAGAAATTGGTGAGGCCCAAGAAGCTCCGAAGTTCAGTGAGTGTGGTTGGGGCTAGCCAGTCACGGATGACCTAGATCTTGGCTGGATACACATGCACACCAACTTGATCAACGATGTCGCCTAAGTAATGGACCTTGTCCATGATGAAGGAGCATTTTTCCAAGTTTGCATATAGTTTGTGTTGCCGTAGGGTGTACAGAACCTGTTGAATATGCTGCAAGTGTTCCACCCAAGTCTTTTTGTAGATGAGGATGTCATCCATATACACAACTACAAAAGTATTGGTGAAAGGTTGTAGGATATCGTCCATCATCCTCATAAAATTTGTTGGAGCATTTGTCAAACCAAAGGGCATGACCAACCATTCAAAAAGACCTTCTTTTGACTTGAAGGAAAACTTCCATACATCTATCAATTATATTGGGACCTGGTGGTATCCATACCTTAGATCAATCTTACTAAAGTATTTGCCCCCCATGAGATGATCAAGGAGGTCATTAATTTAGGGAAACGAGTACCAATTTCAGACTGTGATTTTATTCAAAGCCCGATAATCAATGTTGAGTTGCCAGGTCCCGTCTTTCTTCTACACTAGCATGATTAGACTCCCACAAGGAGATGAGTTGGGATAGATGTGCCCCTTATGGAGAAGTTCTTGGATTTTCCTCTTGATATCCTCATTTTCTAATAGAGAGAGGTGATAGACCGACCCATTGGGTAGCGGTGCTCCTGGGGTCAGATCAATGGGATGCTTGACCTGGCAGTGCAGAGGTCCCCTGGTAGGAGAGGAGAAGATATCTGAGTATTCTTCAACAACCTTACCCACTTTCTTTTGTTGTGTGGAGAGATAGGTCATGGAGGCACTAGATGTGGCTGCGATCTTTCTCTCACTCTGACATCGAATCACGAAGAAGACAATTTTCTTGGTTTGAGAGATGACCTTCCTTTATTGCTTGGCAGAGATCAAGGAAATAGAACTAGGATCGACTGTCTTGAGTATCCTATACAATTTTCTGTTCAAAGTAATAATAACACTACAAGGCCTAGACTCATATACAACATGATGTTTCCATAAATAAGGTTGGCCCAAAAGAACATTAAAAACTTCGAGAGGAGAAACATCATACAATACATCGTCTTTGAAAGGCTTGATGCCATATGACAGTCGACACTGTTGGCTGACGCGAATATCACTTCCTTGGTAGAGCCATCCAATGGTATAGGGTTGTGGGTGCGACATTGTCGGCAGGGCCAACCGCTTGACGACCTCTGCTGAGATGAGGTTCTTCTGGCTACCACTATCAATGATGAAGTGAAATGGGGTTCCGTTTACCCACATCTATGAATGGAAGAGGAACTCTCCTTCTTTTGGCTTGTCTGGTTCACCAAGATGGAGCTTGGTGGTAGAAACGGTGGAACTGGGTTCCGCGTCAATGATTCGTCTTCCCCTTTATGATTCTGACTCAGAGTCAGAACCCACATCTGATTCAGAGGTTTTCACTTCGGCCACCAGTGACTTCTTTGAGAGGCAGTCAACAGTTTTATGCCAAGGGCTCTTATGGAAGTCTCACCACTTCTTGGTATCTTTATTTGTCTTTCTGATGTCCTTATTTTATTGTGGCTTGAACTAGTTATCCTAATACTGTTCATATTTTCTCTGTCCTTTGTTCTATGGGTTGGGGCCGCCCTTTCCTTGATTTTGCTGTGAGGGGTTCCTAGACCCAAATTGCCGCGTCTTTTTTCTGAGCTTCTGCTCGATTTTGATGGCATATTAGTAAGCCACACCCAAGGATGATATGTCCAGAAATTTCATTTCAGTCTAGATGTATCTATGCAGAGCACCGCAATACTTGAGCACCATATGTCACTTTGAATCTTTGATACCCAGCTTGGTGTGCAAGGTATGGAAAATATTCATGACCTCTAGCACTGCTTGGTCTCTTTCTCTCTGCAGTGTGGTCCATTTGGTATACAAGTAGTCATAACTTCCGACAGGGTAGTATTTTTCCTTAATAGCATCCCTGAAGGATTCCCAAGTGGTTGTGACTGTAAATAATGAGGGTTCCTCTATTTCCTTTTTCTCACAGAAAGTTTCCCACCAATCTTTGACATGGGGAACAACTTTGAGGAGTGTAAAAGTAACATTTTCTCTATTCGAAAAGTTATGGATAGAAAAATACCTTTCTAGTATATTCAACCACTTGTATAAAACATCTATGTCTATATGACCTTCAAATATTGGAATATCGAAGTTGATTTGTACCTTTAAGGGGGTGGTGCCTCTGCTCGAGGAAGATGCATCACCTGTTGGTAGCTGCCGAAGGATTTGCACGAAACTATCCATCATCTCATTCCTCTATTGCATGAGGGATTCCTCAAGCAACATTTTGAAAGGATCTCCTGTCTCGTCATATTTCTTTTCTCCTACCATGATAGGTTTCTTGGGCGTGCGACAATTTTTGTCCTTAAGAGAAGCAATCTTGAGACCCAATTATTTTTACCCTAACCTCGTTGGGGACATGCATTAAGACGACAAGGAGAAGACAACTATGATACCATTGTTATGGATTTTATGAGAAGAATTGAATGAATACAGATTATTAAAATATGCTTAACACAAAATAACATAGATACAGTAAAACTGATTTTCTATTCAATAAGAAAATAAGCTGAAACTATAAAATGCAACAAAAAACAAGCTTGCTAGAATGGTGGTGGCTTATCTCTGAGAAGAGATGTGACAACTTTGCTCATTCACAAGATGATGGTTACAATGAGGCTCTGAAGGCCTTTTACAATAAACAGGAATTTCAAAAACCCTAGACATCCAAAAACCTAACTCTAGGAGATGAAGTGCCAAAAGTCATGTGGGACTCGTTTGGGTAAGTTAGTACGTCAAATTCTCGGGGTTGTAACGTTTTCATACGATCTTCATTTTAGGCACACTATAGCTCGTTGGAAAGGTCTAATAGAGAAGACTTTTTTTTTACTAGTTCAAGCTAGTTCCTTTGATATTCAAATGGGCCCCAAATCCCCAAAAAAAGTTTTTTAGGGCCTCAAAACGGCCCCAGAAGTTTGGAACCCAAAAAGCTATCGAAATACTTCCAAGGTGGAAAACTATTTTTCAAGCCAATGGAATAGGTGGGTGGCCACCGTTTTCCACTTGGGTCACTCCAAATTGGTCAGTGCCACATGAAATATCATATGTTTACTATCGACATGGGTGGTTGTGACAATTTGCTTGGTGTAGAATGACAAACTCTTGGTCCCATCCTCATGAATTTTAAAGAATTAACCATGCAATTTAGCCAGGAGAGCCAATAGTATAAGTTCCAAGGCATCACCGCAGGCTCCCCTGAAATCATTAGTTCCCATCGCATGGAAAATCTCCTCAATAAAGGTCATTCCAACATTATTGCACAACTCCATTCCATTCATGCAATTGAGACACCCTCTGTGAATCCTGACCTCCAAGCCATCATCTCCCAACATCACAATGTTCACCCTTATCTTCAAAGACAAATTTCCCATCCCTGTCATTGATGATCTCTTGTATAAATTAAGTGGTGCCCAATTCTTTACTAAACTTGATCTCTTTTCTAGCTACCACCAGATATGTATGAAAGAGGTAGACATTCCTAATACTGCTTTTTGAATTCATGAGGGCCACTATGAGTTCTTGGTCATACCCTTTGTCTTGTGTAATGCTCCCTCCATTTTATAGAGCCTCATGAATCATGTCTTTCATCCTTTTCTCTGTCATTTTGTCTTAGTTTTCTTTGATGATATTCTCATCTATAGTAAGACATGGACAACCCATCTTGCCCATTTGGATCAAGTTCTTCATATACTCTCTCAACACCAACGTTTCTTCAAACAATATAAATGTTCTTTTGGAGCCTCGAAAGTGGAGTACTTGGGTCATATTGTTGGAAAGGATGGTGTCAGGGTGGATCCTAAGAAAATTGAAGCTATGAAGGATTGGCCTCATCCAAATAATCTCAAGAGCTTGCATGGGTTTCTCGGTTTAACAACTTGTTATTATCACAAGTTTATTAAGACTTATGGAAAAATTGTGGTGCCTCTCACTGCTCTCCTTAAAAATAATTCTTTCATTTGGAGTCCACAACTGGTCAATCATTCCAATCATTTAAAGAGGCTATGTGCACTACTCCTATCCTGGCCCTTCTTGACTTCAGAAAGATCTTTTTCTTGGAATGTGATGTTTTAGGGAAAGGAATTGGGTCTTTCCTTATGCAAGATGAACGACCTTTGACATTCATTAGAAAACTCCTGCCAGAGTGCCATTTGGGCCAATCAATCTATGAAAAGGAAATGATGGTCATTCTACATGCTTTGGATCTTCGACGCCCTTATCTATTGGGGAAATGCTTCCAAATTAAGACATATCATCAGAGCCTCAAGTATTTTCTAGAGCAACGAATTTCATCCCTGAAGCAACAAAAATGGGTGACCAAGCTATTTGGATATGATTATGAGATTATTTACAATAAAGACAAATACAATGTGGTTGTAGATGCTCTTTCAAGGAAATATGAAGATGAAGGGTCCCTCTTTTCTCTATCCTTCATTGTACCAGATTGACTCCAAGTTGTTTGCCAAGAATGGCTGCAACATCCCAAACTGTCACATCTGATCCAACAATTGCAAGATAATTCTCTAGTTTCTCTAGAGTACTCTTGGCACAATGAAGAGCTTCACTACAAAGGTCATTTGTATTTAAGAAAACAATCACAACTTAAATCCATGATGCTTTCTGAGCTTCATGCTACACCCACAACTGGGCATTCTGGGTTTACCAAAACCTATGACAGGGTCAAATGCTATTTTTTTTGGGATGGTATGAAGCAGGACATCTCCAACTTTGTGGCGGAATGTGATGTATGTCAATGCAACAAGGGATAAACAATCAAAGCCCCAAGCACACTACAACTGCTTCCAATTCCACCTACTATTTGGAGGGATATTTCTATGGATTTAATTATTGGATTACCTAAATCAGGAAATAAATCCTTCATCATGGTATTCATTGATCGTCTTTCCAAATATGCTCATTTTTGTGCTCTTCAACATCCATTCACTACATCCATAGTGGCTCAACATTTCATGGATCATATCTTCAAGCTTCATGGCATGCCTCATTCCATTGTCTCTAATCGAGATCCCACTTTCACTAGAAATTTTTGGCAAGAATTGTTTAGGTTACAAGGCACCCAATTGCATCTCAGCACAACCTATCATCCCTAGCCTGACGGTCAAACTGAAGTTTTCAACAAGTGTTTGGAAACATATTTGAGGTGTTTTTCATCTAAGAGGAAAAATCAGTGGGCTCAATGGTTACCCCTAGCTAAATGGTGGTACAACACTTCTTACCATACAACTACTCACATGACTCACTTTGAAGAAATATATGGAAAAAATATGCCTTCAATTTTCTCATACATTCCAGGTGTCTTGAAGGTCCAGGCGGTTGACCAAAATCTTACAGTTCAAGAGGATATTCTCTGTAGTCTCAAAGAGAATTTGTTCATGGCTCAGAATTGCATGAAGCAACAAGAAGATGAAGGTCCCTCAAAACGTCAGTTTGTTGAAGTGGACCAGGTGTTTCTTCTACTACAACCTTATAAGAAGACTTCACTCAAGTATGATCATTGTCAGAAACTGGTGCCCAAATTTTATGGTCCTTATAAATTTCATAAGCACATGGGACATGTGGCCTATCAGTTAGATTTTCCCATTCATTCTAAGATCCATCATGTTTTTCATGTCTCCTTATTAAACAAGGTGATTGGAACCAAGTGCCAAACTCAAACAAGTCTTCTCGAGTTAGATGAAGAAGGCTCCATCTGGTTGTAGCCACAAGCAATCTTTGACCAATGTGAGTGTCGTCTATATCAATGCACCATCAAGGATTTGTTATTATAGTGGAAAGATGCAACTCCAACAGAATCCACCTGGGAGCCAACTACCATTATGCAAAAATTTCCTCATCTCAAGCCTTGTGTTGTGTCTCACTACCCAAACTCCCTCCCAAATTTTTAAATTTTATGGGTCTCTTAATTTTTTTTTCCTTTTTCCTCTATTTTATACCATACAAGACCTACATCCAAACTTCTCTAAGACAACACAAGATTAACTCAATTTTTTCTGGGATCATGTTTTTCAGAGTCCCTTACTTCACGCATTAACTTAAATTATGATCATTGCACTCCGATGACTTAGACACATACATTACTTTCCTTCCTTGACACCCCCACGACTCATTACATCATATCCAAACTTCCTCATCTGTCGAGCCAATATGACCTATAAAAAAACCACCTCCCCAAATGGCATCGCAAGATTGGATATTTGAATTCCCGATTTGTCATTCTCCAATGAGTTTCCTTTATTTTTTTCGGGACATACAACATATCTAAAGTATCGAAGGAATATTCCCTTCGATACCTTTCTCATCAGAATCCTTATTGAGACCCATCTTTTTGAACACTAAAGATAAAACTTAGATAGGCTCTCGAACCTTCTTGCATGTGTATCACACGCCTTCTCCCAGGTTGAAATAATACTTGTTGATACCACATCCATCGAAGCTCAAGTGTCTTCCCATCCTTCAAAGATATGACAACTGTAACACCCCCACTACAACATAATAATTTTTTTTTGCCTTTTCTCGAGGGACATAATCCTTGAATTCCTATGGGGCTGAGCATAGGCTAGCTCTTCCCTTTTTCCACCTCCATGTGATCGTTGATTATGATCACAGGCCAAACAACTAGGCGCCTTTTCTCATTTCACGACTCAACGATATAAGCGAGTCGAGTCTTTCGACTCTGCAAACCTCGAAATGCCAAAATGTTGAGCCTCAAAAGGGCTGGCGAGTGACAAGCTCCCCACTTGGGTCTTTTCCACATGACCCTGTTCCGTGACCACGTGCTAAATCGACACGACACTTACTGGCTTTTTGCAATTCAGGGAATCGCGATGCGATGTCCCTTCCTCTCCCTTTCAAATCCCTGAAACTCTGTAATCTCCGAAGTTTCCCTCCAAAGGGAGATCAACAGCTATAAGCCTCCCCTGATCCGATGGTCCTGGACGTATTGGGATTTTATAAATCGGGAGTTCGAAATGCAAGAGAGTCAAGTCTTTCGACTCTTCAAACCCTGAAACCCGATACTCGAGTTCTTGTATGAGATCCAATGGATCTCGATGTCTTGGATCCAACGGTTCAGATCTTTTTGGAGTTTTGTGAATTGAGAGTTCACAATGCAATGACTCCAAAACTCTTGTCACTCCAATCCCCAAATCCCGATATGGGGATTCATGTAGGAGATCAACGATCCTCAAGGATTTGGATCCAACGGTCCACGGGATTTCAGATCTTTCCCCGAAATCTAACTGCTCACCACGCGTCTCCTTCGATGGACGAACTAGATCCTTTTGGAACTCCTCCTTTCTGCCACAGAGCGCATCGGGGTTTTGGTTATCGGGATTTTGTGACTCACGATGACCAAGGTTCTTGCCCTTTGATTCCCCGAGTGCTGAAACGCTAAAATGACGACTGAAAGCCACATGTCCCTCCGATGGACGGCTGCGACCTTTACCCATGATCAACCGTTATGATCTTTTTAGGATGATCAATGGTCAAATTCAAATCCCAGTTTTCTCAAACTTATTCACACTTAAAACTATTTCGGGGTTTCGATTATTAGGATTTCGTGACTCGCGATGACTAGGGTTCTTGCCCTTTGATTCCCCGAGTGTCGAAATGCCGAAATGCTTACCGACTGCCACGTGCCCTTATTAAAGAAAAGTCTACATACTCCCATGGACCTTGGGGATCTATTGTCCCGATTTCTCCACTACCCACGAAGATAAAAGAAAAGGTTTGAGGCATTTAATGCCCTCGTTTCTTCCTCCAATCTAACGGTCACGACTAACCTTAGACCTTCTGACAGGATCTCGTTTGTCAATCAATATTTATCCACACTTTAAACTATTTTGGGGTTTTGGTTGTTTGGATTTCGCGATTCGCAATGACCAGGGTTCTTTCCCTTTGATTCCCCAAGTGCCGAAACGCCGAAACTCTTACCGACCGCCATGTGTCCTTATGAATGAACAGTTTTGGTACTCTCATGGACCTTGAGAATCTATGGTCCCAATTTCTTCGCTACTTATGAAGATAAAAGAAAAGGTTTGAGGCATTTAACGCCCTTGTTTCTTCCTCCAATCTAATGGTCACGACTGACCTTAGACCTTCTGATAGGATCTCATCTGTCAATCAATATTTATCCACACTTTAAACTATTTCGCGGTTTCGGTTGTCGGGATTTCGCAAATCGGGGTTTCGGGACTTGCGAGTGCAAGGGGACTCATCGTTGGGTACTCCGGGTACCGAAATGCCAAAATGTTGGGATCTACGAGGACCATTCTTCCTCGCACAGGATGGCTAAGACTTGTGCCACCAAATCCTCTTTCAGGTTCTTGGTAAGCTTTCCAGAGAGGGTATCTCTGTGGAGAGATCTATTCCGGGTATTCCTGGAGATGAATAAGGGTATATATTTCCTGAAAGCAGACTTGAAGTCCAAATTAGTTCAATATACGTATATATAAATCTATCTATAAACATAAGCCATACATGGTCCTTCCAATAAAAGCATGCAACCACCATTTCTTTTCAAAACACCACACAGACAGTCTTATACTCAAACCATTCATAAATTGCACAGACTATGAGCATACATGTCAACATATAAACTTCAAGATACAAGATATAACACTTATCAGAAAAACACCAGAGGTGATGCAACTACTGAGAGGGGTGCTCGTTTGCACCCAACCGTAGGCTCAATGACTCCCAATGGATTTACCGCTGGCCACCCCCGAGATGAGACCACGATGCTGCGAGACTGAGTCTCTGTTTTCCAGTGACCTAGAATGAAGGTTACTCTCCTTCTTCTCTGATATCACTCACTCTATATTTTTCTAGAGTTCTCCTTTTCCTCTTTTCTTTTCCTTCCCTCGCATCTACCCCCCCTAATCGCACACTCTTCCTGCCTTTTCTCTTTTAGGCGAGGTTGCGTGTGGCATGATCTTCCTCGCGGTGGTCAAGTATGAGGAATCTATGGATGGGCAGTTCACCCCCATCCCTCATTATGCATGAGGATCCATTTACCTACCAACTTGGTGAGTCAATTAATTTGGGGCCAGTGAGCTGCTCTTGGTTCTCTGGGCCAGTGAAGTCCAAATACGGTATTGGTTTCGGTAGAAGTTAACGCCACCATTCCAAGTGCCTTCCACCACCTTTCTCCAGCCATCGTGGTCTCTTTTTCAGCACATTCCCTCTCAGCAGTCTTGCAATATATATATTCATAATATTATTCACATTCATCGACCTTTTTCACAAGGTCCATTCACATCACACATTCACATTTCTGAGTTTTCCACAATACTTGGCCAGTATAGTTATTTTTACAGACTGGGGGAAACAGGGTGTTACAATTCCCTCCCCCTTAAAGGAACATCGTCCTCGATGTTCTATCTATCAACTTGACATGCATGTACAGATGTAAACAAAATTGGATATGCCTGTTTCATGGCATCCTCTATTTCCCATGTAGCCTCATCCAG
Organism: Picea glauca; assembly: GCA_000966675.3. Lineage (NCBI taxonomy): Eukaryota > Viridiplantae > Streptophyta > Pinopsida > Pinales > Pinaceae > Picea > Picea glauca. The sequence continues at coordinate 357,605 of JZKD02S1648728.1, read as the reverse complement.
GCCAAAATGTTTCCACTGCACCTTGACCTATGCAATGGTTCGGTTCTGGAGCGGGGTTTCCTTTCTGTCCAGTATGCATTGAGGTTCTGGTAGAAATTCTCCCTCTGGTTCCACCTAGATCACAGACCAATCAATTATATGGTTAGTATCATGTACATATTTCTTCAATAATGAGACATGGAAAACATTATGTGCTTTGACTGTGGGAGGAAGTACTAGCCTATAGGCTACAGGTCCCACTCTATCTAGAACCTCAAAGTGTCCACAATACCGAGGTGCCAACTTGGCACAAGCTCCCATTTTCAGAGAACTCTTCCTGGGCCTAACTCTGAGATATACATGGTCTCCCGTCTTGAACTCTCTTGGAGTTCTCTTTTGGTTGGCATTACTTTTCTGTCAGTTCTAAGCGACCTTCAGGTTTTGTTTTATCTGAGTCACTTGCCGTTCCATTTATTTTAACATGTCGGGTCCAAACAAAATCCTGTTTACTGGATTACTCCAGCTGACCGGAGTGTTACACAGTCTACCATAAAGGACTTCGAAGGGATTCATCTTTAAGGATGCTTGGTAGCCATTATTGTAGGCAAATTCTACCAGTGGCAGGTAGTCTTCCCACTTCCTGGGTTGATGCATTACATGCATTCTTAGCATGTATTCAAGTATTTGGTTCACTTTTTATGTATGTCCGTCGGTTTGAGGGTGATAGGTGCTAAACAACAATTTGGTCTCTAAACCAGCCATTAGTGATTTCCAAAAGTTAGAAGTAAATTTTGTGTCTTTTTTAGACACGATATCTTTTGGCATACCATGCAGTCTGAATATCTCCTTCATGAATACCTGGGTGATATCGATTACTTTGCAAGTTGATTTGACAGGGATGAAATGAGTAGACTTGCTCAATTTATCCACCACTACCATAATGGCATCGTTCTGTTTGGTCGATGTTGGTAATCTAGTGATGAAAACCATGGAGACGGTTTCCCATTTCCATTCTGGGATTGGTAAAGGTTGCAATAACCTTGCTGGGTGTTGGTGTTTTGCTTTAACCTATTGGCACTCTATGCATTTGGCCAAGTAATCAACTATGTCTTTCTTCATTCCACGCAAATAGAATTTTTTCCTGGTGGTCGTGATCATCTTCTAGTTTCCTGGATGACCATAATAGGGTCTTTTATGTAGTTCATCCAGTATGAACCTCTTCTAGTCGTCACACTCTGGAATATAAAATCTTATTCTGTAAGTGAGAAGACCTCCTTCAGTCATCTGGTAGCCTTCATATTTTACTCTGACAGTTTCTTGTTGTAGGTACATGGTCATGGTCTGGACGAAGGGATCTGTTTCTTGTACATTTCTAACTCTTTCTTTGACATCTGTCTCGCAGGTGCTCACCGCTGCCAGGTGAATTTTTTTCATACTTTTTCTAAGGGCATCAACCAACCTATTTTCCTTTCCTTTAATGTGTTTGATCTCGAAATCAAACTCACTAAGGAGGGCCATCCACCTATCTTGTCTAGAATTGAGCTTTGGTTGATCAAACAAATATTGCAATCCACAATGATTTGTCATAAGTACAAATTTTCTTCCCAGGAGGTAATGCCTCCACATTTTCAAGGCATGCACTATGGAAGCTAGCTCTAGATCATGGGTCACATAGTTAACTTCGTGCTCATTCAATTTTTGGGATTCATAGTAGATCACACTTCCTCCCTACATAAGGACTCCTCCGAGCCCTTCCTTAGAGGCATCTGTGCACACGAGGAAGTCGTCTTTGGGATTGGCAATATTCAACACGGGTGGATGGGTCAGTAGATATTTCAGGGTTTGAAATCTTTCTTCACATTTCTGTGTCCACAAAAATTTTGTTCCCTTCTTTTGGAGGGCAGTGATTGGACAACCAATCTTGGAGAATCCTTTTATAAATTTCCTATAGTATCCTGCTAATCCCATAAAGGATATGATGTCTAAAACATCCTTTGAGGTAGGCCATTCCATGATAAACCTGATTTTGTCAGGGTCTACCGCTACTCCTTCTTTGGAGAGAACATGGCCTAAGTAATGTATTTGCTTCTAGAAGAATTCACATTTGCTGAATTTGGCATAGAGCTGATGTTCTCTTAGCACTTGCAGTACAAGTCTAAGATTCTCTTCATGCTCTTTTCTATTCTTGGATTAAATTAAAATATCGTCAATAAAAACAAGCACAAATTTGTCTAGGAACTTGCTAAGTACATTGTTATTCAAGAACATAAAAGTGGCAAGGGCATTGGTCAACCCAAATGGCACTACCACAAACTCATAGTGACCATACCTCGTTCGGAAGGAAGTTTTATGGATGTCTTCACCCTTGATTCGGACTTGATGGTATCTTGACCTCAAATCAATCTTTGAGAAAATAGACGCACCCCCCAATTGAATGAACAGGTCATCGATCCTAGGCAAGGGTTACTTGTTCTTTATGGTTACCTTATTGAGTTGCCTATAATCTATACATAGTCTAAGGGTACCGTCCTTATTTTTCACGAACAGGATTGGTGCTCCCCATGGAGACACGCTGGGCCGAATATAGCCTTTATCCATCATTTCTTTTAATTGCAACTTGAGTTCAACTAATTTGGGTGTGCTCATCCGGTAGGGTGTCCTAGACACCGGCACCACTCCCGATGCAATTTCTATCGAGAATTCTATGTCCCTTCTCGGAGGTAGACCCGGTACCTCTTTCGAAAATACATATTCGTATTCTCTCAGGATAGGGTGATCGTCAGGGCTTGGTTTGTCACCTTCGATTGTTTTCAACACCTGTATTGCATATAGGGAACATCCCTTTCTGTAATACTTTCTCATTTGCAGAGATGATATTTGTCTTACTAAGACAGGTTTTTGAATCCCTTGAAGGGTTATCTTTTTCCCTTCTTTACTTACACATTCTAAGGTTTTATGTTAACAGTCCAATCTGGCTTTATGGGTGGATAGCCAGTCCATACCAATCAACAGATCATACGATCCCAGGGGTAATAAGTTAAGGGTTGTTTGGGTGGGGAATTTCGGCAACATCAATTTGCAGGCTGGTATAACCTCTGCTACCCTTCTTTTGGTGCCAGTGGCTAACTATACCATCCATGGCTTGGTATGTTTTTGTGGCTGTAGTTTATACTTATCAACAAATTTAGGGGCTATATAACTCAAATTTGAACCAGGGTCAATCAAAACAGACACTAGATGGTTGGAAATCATACCTTCTATTTCCACCACTGAAGCTTGGTGGTCAACCTAGTTATTATCCAAGGCTACATAAATTTGCGGCACACTCATGGCCCCATCATTGACAATGTTAGCTTCCTGGATGTTATAAATCTTCTGACCATTCTGTTGTCGGTGTGGATAGTCTCTCAATAGATGTTCTTCCTCGCAACCCCAACATTTCAAAGGATCTCTCTTCAGGTTATTAGTCTTCACTGATATGGGTCCAGAAGTTTTACTTCCACTCACGGAGGGAAAATTCTGTTGGTGCATACTCTGGGCTGGGAAGCTCATTCTTGGGTTCTTCTTATAGTTCTTAAATCCTGGGGATTTAATCCCCTTTTTCTGAAATCTTGAACTACTCTTATGCTTCCATCCTTTGCGAGGTTCTGATCGATGCCCAAACTGTTCATGACAATAGGTTGCCTTTCAAATAGTTCCTTTTAGAGTCTTTGGCTCATTAAATTCAATTCTATTCCGATAGTCCTTAGGTAGTCCACTGATGAAGCGTTGCACCTTTTCCTTTTCCACCTTGATATAGGGTACATACCTCAACAAATCAAGGGATTTGTTGACATATTCTTCTATAGTGAGTTGTCCCAGTTTGAGTTCATAAAACTCTTTAGTCTTTTCATCGAAATATTTTTCTGACAGATACTTCTTCTGGAAGTATTTCTCAAACCGTTCCCAAGACAGGTCCTCTTCGCGAACCCCTTTCACATTTTTAAGGTCTTCCCACCAAATGGAAGCCTTTCCATTCAAGTTGAAGGTGGGCACTTGGGCCTTCATATTTTTTGAAAAGTCATGGACTCTGAAATACTTCTTTAGTCCAAGCAACCAGGCCTCTGCTTCCTCTTCCTTCTTTATTTCACCGTCGAAGGAGGGTGGTTTGGCTTTTCTGAATTCTTTGAATTTTCAACCTTTGGAAGGCTTTTGCTTCTTTTGTTTCCTTCGAGAATAGGAACTGGTTCTGCTGCTAGAAGAGCCCTTTGAATTGGCATCTTCCTTCTCAGAGGAATCATCCGATGCTTGTCCTTTACCTCTGGGGTGGACCTTTTTCGAGGTTCTCCTCTCATTGTGGCCACTGATATGACCATGTTTCTGAGTTTCAGGTTCATGGTACATTTGTCTTTGTAGATCGGATAAACTCTGTAGTAAAACTGCATTAATTTCTGTTTTCTTTTCTTGTTCTTTCATCATCCTTTCATTGTCAGCCTTGCAGCTTTGTAATTCGACCATGAGACTCCTCACAGTCTCGACTAGATATGGAGGGGTCCCTACTGCCCTCCTTTCATCAGACTCTTTGTCTTTATTATGGGAGCCTTCCCCCACTTCATGGTGAGTCACCATCCTATACATATGAAATTTCCCGTGGTTAATCTTCCGCTTGTGTGCAAAAGGAAAAACGTTAGTTGTTAGTTAATATTTATATTTATTTATAACCAGTACATAATTCATATTTTCACATGTACACACA
>JZKD02S1648728.1:331365-352836 GCA_000966675.3 Picea glauca | reverse complement strand
TCGTCTTTTGATTAGGGAGGTTAAGACAGGGGGTTACTCCTTTTAGGAGTGTTCCGAATGAGGCTTTTGCACAACTCGTTCATGAGCCCAAGCAGGCCAAGTGTTGTAACCATGCTTCGATACCCATTTGTAACACCCCCACTACGACATAATAAATGTTTTTCACCTTTTCTCGAGGGATAGAATACCCGAAGTCCTACGGGACTGAGCGTAGGCTAGCTCTTCCCTTTTTCCACCTCCATGTAATCATTGATTATGATCACATGCCAAACAACTAGGAGCCTTTTCGCATTTTGCGACTCAACGATATAAGCTAGTCGAGTCTTTCGACTCTGCAAACCCCAAAATGCTGAAATGATGAGCCCCAAAAGAGCTGGCAAGTGACAAGATCCCTGCTTGGGTCTTGTCCATATGACCCTGTTTCATGACCACACGCCAAATTGACAAGGAACTTACCGGCTTTTCGCGATTCGGTGAATCGCGATGCGATGTCCCTTCCTCTCCCTTTCAAATCCCCGAAACTCTGTAATCTCCGAAGTCTCCCTCCAAAGGGAGATCAACGGCTATAATCCTCCCCTGATCTAACAATCCTGGCCGTATCGGGATTTCAGAAATCGGGAGTTCGAAATGCAAGAGAGTCAATTCCTTTGACTCTTCAAACCCTGAAACCCAATACTCAAGTTCTTGTATGAGATCCAATGGCTCTCGATGTCTTGGATCCAATGATTCAGATCTTTTCAGAGTTTTGTGAACCGAGAGTTCACGATGCAATGACTCCAAAACTCTTGTCACTCCAATCCCTGAATCCTGATATGGGGATTCGTGTAGGAGATCAACGATCCTCAAGGATTTGGATCCAATGGTCCACAGGATTTCGGAGCTTTCCCCGAACTCTGACTGCTCACCACGCGTCTCCTCCGATGGATGATCTAGATCCTTTTGGGACTCCTCCTTTCTGCCATAGAGTGCATCAGGGTTTCAGTTATCGAGATTTCGTGACTTGCGATGACCATGGTTCTTTCCCTTTGATTCCTCGAGTGATGAAACGCTGAAATGCTGACAGACAGCCATGTGTCCCTCCGATGGACGGATGTGACCTTTACCCATGATCAACTGTTATGATATTTTTAGGATGATCAATGGTCATGTTCAAATTCTGGTTTTCTCAAACTTATTCACACTTAAAACTATTTCGGGGTTTCGTTTATCGGGATTTTGCAGCTCGCGATGACCAGGGTTCTTTCCCTTTGATTCCTCGAGTGTCAAAATGCCAAAACGCTTACCGACTGCCAGGTGCCCTTATAAAAGGACGGTCTAGATACTCCCATGGACCTTGGGGATCTACGATCCCAATTTCTCCGCTACCCACGAAGGGTTGAGGAATTTAACGCCCTTGTTTCTTCCTCCAATCTAACGTTCACGACTGACCTTAGACCTTCCGATAGGATCTCGTCCATCAATCAATATTTATCCACACTTTAAACTATTTCAGGGTTTTGGTTGTCGGGATTTCACGACTCACGATGACCAGGGTTCTTTCCCATTGATTCCCCGAGTGTCGAAACGCTGAAACGCTTACCGACCGCCACGTGTCCTTATGAATGAACGATTTTGGTACTCTCACGGACCTTGGGAATCTACGGTCCCGATTTCTTCACTACTTACGAAGATAAAAGAAAAGGGTTGAGGCATTTAACGCCCTCATTTCTTCCTCCAATATAACGGTCATGACTGACCTTATACCTTCCAATAGGATCTCGTCCGTCAATCGATATTTATCCACACTTTAAACTATTTCAGGGTTTTGGTTGTCGGGATTTCGCAAATCGGGGTTTCGAGACTTGCAAGTGCAAGGGGACTCGCCCTTGGGTACTTTAGGTACCAAAATGTCAAAATGTTGGGATCTACAAGGACCATTCTTCCTTGCACAGGATGGCTAAGACTTGCGCCACCAAATCCTCTTTCAGGTTCTTGGTAAGCTTTCCAGAGAGGGTATCTTCGTGGAGAGATCTATTCCGGGTATTCCTGGAGACAAATAAGGGCATGGATTTCCCAAAAGAAAACTTGAAGTCCAAATTAGTTCAATATACGTATAAATCTATCTATAAACATAAGCCATATGTGGTCCTTCCAATAAAAGCATGCAACCACCATTTCTGATCAAAACACCACACAGACAGTCATATACTCAAACCATTCATAAATTGCACAGACTATGAGCATACATGTCAGCATATAAACTTCAAGATACAAGATATAACACTTATCAGGAAAACACCAGAGGTGATGCAACTACTAAGAGGGGTGCTCGTTTCCACCCAACCGTAGGCTCAACGAATCCCAACGGATTTACCACTAGCCACCCCTGAGCTGAGACCATGATGTTGCGAGACTGAGTCTCTATTTTTCAGTGACCGAGAATGAAGGTTACTCTCCTTCTTCTCTGCTATCACTCACTCTGTATTTTTCCAGAGTTCTCCTTTTTCTCTTTTCTTTTCCTTCCCTCGCGTCTACCCCCCCTAATCGCACACTCTTCCTGCCTTTTCTCTTTTCGGTGAGGTTGTGTGTGGCACGATCTTCCTCGCGGTGGTCAGGTCTGAGGACTGTACGGATTGGTAGTTCACCCCCATCCCTCATTACGCATGAGGATCCATTTACCTACCAACCTAGTGAGTCATTTAATTTGGGGCCAACGAGCCGCTCTTGGTTCTCCAGGCCAGTGAAGTCCAAATATGGTATTGGTTTCGGTGGAAGTTAACACCACCATTCCAGGTGCCTTCCACCACCTTTCTCCAGACATCGTGGTCTCCTTTTCAGCACATCCCCTCTCAGCAGTCCTGCAATATATATATTCATAATATTATTCACATTCATCGACCATTTTCACAAGGTCCATTCACATCACACATTCATATTTCTAAGTTTGCCAAAATACTTGGCCAGTATAGTTATTTTTACAGACTGGGGGAAATAGGGTGTTACAACAATGATGTTCCAAAATATTCTACGTCACATGTTTAGCATGCCTTTCTTGAAAAAATGAATATTCTGGTGATACATTCTCCTTGAGTTTTAGTTTCGGCCTAATCCTAATTTACCCGATACCAATATCCCGATGGGTCCCAGCTCCTACCGTAACACTACTTCTTGGTTGATGTTCCAGGTTCACCCGGTGGTCCACGTATGAGGGAATATACCTTCTATACATTTCCCCTTGAAGCTTGAAATAACCTGTAATCTCTTGTCCTCTGAATGCATGATCCCGATAACAGTCTTATTTTAAAATATAGTTTGGCACTTTCCCAGATGTCTGAATCAAGGCACCCATCAATCTTTATGGGACTTAATGACATATATGATGTGTATTAACAAGATAATTTAATACCATATTTAGTAAGGTCCTCGTACAAATCCGAGTTATGGCATATTTGTGTTAGGATGATATGCGTTGTGAGTTATAAAAACACCCATTTACAGACATAGCTTACACTGTAATTTTTCGAAACATATTCTATGAAGATTTTGTTTTGTCTTGATCCCTATGTTTGCTGAGATCTCCTACTCTTTTACTGCAATTGCTTGATTATGGGTAACCTTATTTTTGTTGTTTAACCATCCTTTCATTATTATATCTAATGTGTTATACTTAAGTTAAGAAGATACTTATTTCAACATGTTATTATAGGATAATTTGGTTATCCATCATGGCGAGCCAAAACCCCAATATATCTAAGAGTTCCGTGTACTTCCAGGGTGTCGCAGGGCTTGAATCATCATCTTGACCAGTCAAAACTCTAATGAATGACACTAGTTATCACATTGGTGAGGACCATTTCCCCAAATTTGAAGAGATCTATAAGATGTTTGATTCCACAAATTTTCCTGAAGATGAATTTTTTTTAGAAGTGTACTAGAATATCTTGAAAATGGATATTCATTTGGTAGCTTCTCGACTGCAACTCTTCCCATACAATGAGGCAACACAATGGTGCCTCACATAGTTTGATACTACTATGAAAAACATCATGAGAAGACAGGGGAAGCAAGTAGCATCCCTCAGACTTGAATATATTAGCTCCAGATATCATCTTCCCACCCCCACATGCTCTTTAAATGAACCATTCTTAAAAGGGTTTTCCCATGCAAGAAAAGGACCGGTAAAAAAAATGAAGCACTGATGGGTAGACAAATATGAAACCCTCAAAGAAGGTTATAAATTGGTCCCTACCCATAGGCTCAAAAATCCATACAAGTTACTAGTGGCCATGCTTCGCCGATTATACGAGGAAGAAAAGAGCACACATTTCCAAATTGACCGGTTACCTTTGGCACACATGATCGTTAGGATGAGACAAATCTTCAATTCGACATATATCCTAGCCTTTAATATATTCCTGCACGCAAAAAATATCCTAGGTATGAAGAAGCCATGTTTTTATATGGCTTCCTATATGATCGACACCATTTGTTCATATGTATAGTGTTAACGCTCTGTAAATTTCCAAGAGGTTGCTAGGAAGAAGAAATCTATGAAAGGTAACTTTATCCAACCACTTTTGAAGCTGGGATCTAGCCCTTCCAAATTTAGAGAGGGATCTCTCTATATTGATTCAGATATGTTTCAAAACTTTTAAATATTAGGCTAGGTAAATAGATAAGTCAATCTCATGCCATAGTGTTCTTGAGTTGGTTGAGATAGTTTACACATCCATTGGGCTATGGGGTCTGTGTCATAAACATGAGATCCAAACCAGAAAAAACAAAGGAACCTTTCACAGGGCGAGATAATATAATCACTGGATTCTTTAGTAGCATAAATGAGGAATAGCAAAAAAGATGAGAAAGACAATTACAATAAATAAGAAACTAAGAATTTCTTTATTATAAAATGAGAAGATCAACACTTAAACCTTTTGAGTCAGAAACAGGGTATACGAGATAAATCCTGCAACTTTCGTTACTTCCAAAGATTAGATTTAGAAAAAAGTATGATAACAAAGTGAGAATAACATTTAACTTAGAGAGAACAACATCACCAGTAAATACACGCAAGAATCCTATAAAAGTGTCTCTTTGTATTAATGGAAGATCTCTTCAAAAATATTACAATCTGATAGCTTGCAGGGTGTGAAGATCAACAACCCTCAATACTTCGAAAGATGAAGTATTTATAACTCAAAATTACAAAGGATCCTGCCATTAATGACCAGGACGTAGTAAATCTATTTTTAGCCTAACTAACTTAACAAATTTCATAAATCTAGGAACTGCTTGATGATGTGGTGTAACTGCATGCTGATTTCTGGGTGGGCCGTTGATGAAGCCTCTGCACGACCTGATCTGACTGGACAAATGACTGGGCTGGAACAACTCATCTGCTACTCGATCAGATCACAAAGTTCCTCCCATCGAAGATGACCAGGCACGTTGACTTTGAGTAGCCTTTGATACACTTCGTCCATTTCTGTGTACTTGGCGAAGGTAGGTTTGGTGACGAAGATGTATCGAATCTCATGCTGAATACTAATGTCCCACTGAAGTGCATCTAGAAATGCCTTGCCAGTGATGCTGCCTTGAATTCTTGCAAACTTTGAACTATCCTTAGCCACATCGGCTAGTCTCTTCTTGTAGTCTAGGAGTGTCATCAATTTTTCATTGATTACCTTCAGACCTGGAAGACCTTTCTTCTGTAGAGCCTCAATCTTACTAAAAAATCTTTGTACCCCTAGGTCCATGGCCTGAACCTTTTCTTCCAGCTGAAGCATTAATCTTCTCTTGGTCAAAACTCTTTTGACCTCAAGGATGGTCTATGTTCTGTCTTCAATTTTCATCTCTTGCAGCTCCTCCCTGGTCTTAGAATTTAGGAACTTGATGATCTCGTTCGCCTGTGTTGGCATCTCTCCCAATTCTGATAGGATCTTCTCAATGGCCTGTTTGCTTCTCTGCGCCAATTCATTCCGCTCAAACATGATCTGTATCATGGACCATATCTTGTTCATGGACTTGGTGATGTCTGTCCATACACTTTCTTTAACCTCGGCCAAAGTTTTTCCTGCCACTGTTTGCTTCCAGAGCTGTTGTAACTCTTGTTTGAGCTTATCTATCACCTGCTTTTCCTTGCAGAAGCTGATATGAAAGGAAGATTTGAGTTCCTGAAGGTTCTCAATCTCCTTTTTGAGCCTGTTGATCTCTGTTTCCTATAGGTTCATATTTTCCATAGACTTAGCCAGGTCGGATGTATTTTCCAGGCATGTCAATGGAGTAGCGGATGGGACCTCTGTCACTGATGTTGTGCTCACTCCCGAAATTGGAATGGCACTCAATGGAATGATTTCCATTGGCTTCAGTTGTTCTTTCTCTTTTACTAGCTTCTCCATTTCAGCTTCCATTTCCTTTAGATGTGCATTCTGCTCCATGAGTAGCTTGAGCATTTCATCCTTTTCTCCTTCTTTCTCTTCTATTTCCTTCACTTGCGAATCCTCTGTGGGTGGGAGTTTCAATTTTTTCCTTAAGGAGGCTATGTCAGCATTCTTCTTCTTAATCATCTCCTCGACTAATTTCATGTTCGAAGGATCGTAACCGATCTTGAGGACCAGTTCCTCCAAAGTCTTGATCCTACTGTCCTTGGCAAAGGACGATATCTTCTCCAACTTCAGTTGTGTTTGAACATTGTTCAGGGACACTTGAAATTTGGACGCAGTAGTGGAAGCATGCACCAACGTATAAAAGACCATTTCCCCTGTTTGCTTGTGCAGATCCATCTGATCGACCGGATGCAAATCCTTTGTCTGGAATTCGAAGGTGGCCCTTTTGTAATCAATGATCACCTTTGGATCTGGCACCTGGGCTTGGAGGAATGCCATATGCATTTTGCCCTTCTTGGTGTCGAATGCTGATAGCAACTTATGTTGTGCAGTCGACGTCTGCTTCCAGAACTGGGCGCAAGTGTTGCTGGTCAGGGTCTGGTTTCTTTTCTTGATCAAATCATATTTTTCAAAGATACTCAGCTTCGGTCCTACCTTTCCTGGTTGGGTGGCTGATGGAGAATCTGTAGATTTCTTCAGCAATGCTGAGGTTATGACATGTTGGAGGCTTGCATCGAGGGGTGGTCTACAACCTTGGTCACTGTAGTAGATGGGGCTTCTTTTTCCCTGGTCGGGCCAGGAACTGAAATGGTCTTAGGATTCTTAGTATGCAAATGGAATTCTTCTGATGATACCTCAGTGACAGGAGGAGATAAATTCTGCCTCAGCCTTTTCTCTTTCGGAACATGTGGTGTGGTTGTTTGAGATATAGTGGCTGGGGGATACTATTGTTTTGCTTCGACCAAGGTATTAGGTTCCCAAGCTGTCTGGTTTGCAAATTTCTCGACTTCTGGCCTAGCTTCGTGGGCGTATGGGATGTTCTTGTTTTTCACTCTTATCTCAGAGATAATCCTGCAAGGATCGTGATGCCATGGGAAACTCATGAAGAACTTCATTTCCTTTAGCAGCCTGTCTGCTTCTTCTCCAGCTTCACGATTGTTGCAGATGAAAGGGCCAATATGCCCTTTGATTCTGAGCTGTTGCTTTTTCTTTAGTGACACAAAATCGAAATCATTAGAGTTTATCATCTGCCTTATATATTCCAAAGCAAAAATTCTGATAGGCAGGTATTTGGGCAGCGTATACGGTGCCAACTCGCACCCGTATACTCTAATCTTAGTGTAATCTTGGTACAAATACCAATCCCCCGTCTTTGTGTGATCCGAAGATGCAGGATCCTCTGAAATTCATCATTTATCCGAGGCTTAAGCCTGTCGCTAATCATACTCACCACTGGGTGGTAGAATTGATCGATGAACTCCTTGAAACTGAAATCTGTGGAGTTGTGCTTGAGCAAGGAGGTCCATGTGGTCACTGCCTGGGGCCTACCATCTCCATCCATCTTCTACATGGAAAAGACAAATTTGTCCACTTGGAAGAAAATGAACAAATACGGCAGTATGGAAGAGTACCAAAACATGCCCTCCGTGGCGAAATTAACAAACTGTTCGTGAATATTATTCGCCAGAAACGTGCTGAAGTTGAAATGGGTAGTGGGCTTCTCATCGGTAGAGAAGATGGATAAAAATCCCAGAATGGGTTCATCTACCCACTAATCTGAATAGTATCCCATCAAGGCGCATAGGGACAAGATGATCTAGTTTCCTTTGGTCAAAAAGATTGAAGAAGGATAGGGGGGATTTGTGGAGGGAAATTGAGTGGATGGTGGGAGGCAAAGCTCAAATATTTGAGCTCTTTTGGGGAAGGTCATCTTCTGGTATAATTCTGTGAGAATTTCTAGGTTGAATGGTGAGGCAGAGTCAGCTCGGGGGACTTGTATCATTTGGTCGATGGATTCGGGTGTGATGAGGAATAGAATTTCTACAGACGAGGAAACGACGGCTCGTTGCTCGGGAATGTAGTGGGCTTGGCACTTGAGGGCAAAATCTGGAAAAGGGTGAATCTGAGGGAAGAGATAAAGGGGTAAGTTGGACTCCCAGAATCCAATTTCATCACTCTGGTCCAGGAAAACTTCCTTGAGACATGAATGAAGGTATACGAAATCAAAATCGCACTTTGTATCTGTGATTAAGTGGTCTTTGTCGACTAGTGAGATCCTGTCAAGGTCGACAGGAGGCGGGAGAAACAAATTCTCCTCTCCTTCTTCTTGTTTTGACTTTGGTGCCATTACTGCAACAGTACCTGCAAGAAAAACAAAGTTAGCGGGGATGACTGTGGATGGTGGAAACTGACTATGATGGAGGAGAAAACAATGTAAATTTCTCTGGTGCGATGAGTGGGTGAATGGTGAAAATAGGAAGAGTGAGGGTAGTTTTGAGTAAACGGGTGTCCATTGGGCGCGGGAGACAGGTCAGCTGGTTAACAAATAGGTTATCCAGTAATAAATGGCCAACAGATCACTTATAGTGTGAGATGGTGGGTGATGGTGACTGAGGGATACATATGGGTGACGTGGCAGCTACCGATTGGGGTAAAGATCATGGTGAGGGGGCTTGCCACGAGCGAGCGAATGGGGGGGAAGGACTGACATAAATTATGGGACGTGAGTCTTTCGGGAAAGGTGGATGATGACATTAGGAGGTGACGAAGGTATGTCAGTCCATAGGAGGCGATGGGACTCGGGACCGGTAGATTGATGCCATGTATAGACAGGGGCCCACCAGAGAAAAGATTCCATTCTGGACCCCCCCCCCTCAGTTAAAAACAGATCAGTCGGGGGGGTACGAAAAGCACCTTGAGTCGTTGATCTGCGTGCTTGCTTATTGGCCGTAGATCTATGCACGTTGTTTATCACACATTCTGGACCCCCCCCCTCCATTAAAGGCAGAACGGACGGGGGGGTATGGAATTCAATACTGATCGTAGATCTGCGTGCTTAAACTTGAGCCGTCCAGATGCGCGTGGGTATTATCATCAATTCCGGACCCCCCGCCTTGGTTAAAGATAGAACGGTCGAGGGGGTCCGAAAAGATCTGTTCACCGTAGATCTGCCTGCATTCATCTAGGCCATTGGTAGATGAGCGCAGCATAAGTGAGGGCGCGGAAAATACATGCATCGAGAGACTTAGGATAAGTGCATTTCACGGGTTTTTCCAAGGATTTTTCATGTCTACACCACCAAGGGGTTAGTCAAACAACATTTTAGGTATTCAAATCATGGTGTAACATTGATCATCAAGCTGGTTTTATTGAAATAAAGACACTAGCCTATACTCTAACGTGGTTTTCTATGACAATTAACCCAGATTAAACTGTTGGGTTAAGAATTTACTCTACCCTGGGGCTATCCGACCAAGATTAGACAGTCTGGCCAGATTTATTCACTAATCTAACCTATACACTTTGGCTAAGATTAAACGGTTTAGCCAAACTTATTCACTAACCCTATCAATATCAATTTAAAGAGAACTTGGCCATGCTTGAAAGGTATGGACCAAGTTACTATTATTGCATGGGGCTTTTATTGAAATTCTTTTATGACCTCTTTTCTTTTCTTTTCTTTCTTTTCCTTTTTTTTTTCTTTTCTTTTTCAAATTATTTGCAGAATGAAAAAATCATTTGTCAACAAAAACACTAGAGACAGATAATATTCCAGTCACCAGTTATTCCTATAACTTATAGGGTGATAACAACGACTCCACCTGGGGATGGTACTTTTTGCTGTGAAGTGCCAAGAATCCTGATTCTTGTCGTTTTGAAAATTTTGCCTAGTAGCCTTCGTTGATTGATTGGTTTTATTCTCAAAAAAAAAAAAATGGAAGAACAAAGGTCAGCGGCTTAGGGCCTTCTCTTCAGGCTTCAACCAACTGACTTATGTTATTCACTCAGAAAATGCAGGTGAAAAATAAAAATGGTATGTACAATGGTGAGTGAAAACTCGAGTCTCTACTGAGGCGACACATAATGCTTCAACATTCTACCATTTACAGGGCCTCCTGGTAGATCTGTCCCATCAATGTTGTTTAGCAAGAAAGCGTTGTTTCCCATGAATGCTTGAATCATGTATGGTCCTCTCCATAGACTGTCAAATTTTCCATGTTTTCCCTTGTCTTCATTTCTGTCGTCCCATCTCAACACCAAATCTCCTAGCTCAAAATCATCTTCCTTGGTTCTTTTGTCAAAAATCTTCTTGATGCTTTCTTGGACTACCTGAGTCTTGTTGAATACCTCTTCCTTATACTGCTGTAAATGGATCATCTGGTTGATCCTTCTCTGTGAGTCATTTGGCTTGGCTTGTACGTCTTGAAGCAACTTCATGACAGGGACTCCTAAGGAAGTGGGGAAAACTTCTTTTGTGCCATAGACCAGTTGATATGGTGACATACCGATTAACCTTTTGGTGGTCAGTTTGTCAGCCCATAATGTGAACACCAACTTGTTATGCCACGATTTCTTGTTTTCCTGCAACGGCTTCTTGATGATGTTCACCAGGGTTTTGTTTGAAGATTCCGCCAGCCCATTCCCCTGAGGGTAGTAAGCTATGGAATGTCCCAAACCAATGTGATACTGGTTGCAGAAATGTATGAGTTTCTTCGACCAAAAAGCAACTGCATTATCAGTTATAATCTTTCTAGGACATCCAAAATGAGACAAGATATTATTTTCAAGGAATTTGATAATAACGGAATCATTGGCTTGCCTGCTTGGTACTGCTTCGATCCATTTGGTAAAATAATCTATGGCAGTGAGAATCCACCTGTGCTGGCCTAAAGAAGGGGGGTGTATTTCTCTAATGAAGTCCAACCCCTATTGCTGAAAAGGGGCTTCAACTGAGATTGGTTTCAAGGGTAGAGGGAGGAGTTTCCTTTTGCCTTCAAATAACTGACATTGATGACATGTGGTCACTGTACGATGTACATCAGCGAATAGGGTGGGCTAATAGAAACTGGCTCTGAGGATTTTGTTGGCTGTGACCTTCCAGTTCAGATGGCCACCACATTCTCCTGCATGAAATTCTTGTAGCACTTTGTCAGCTTCGTCTTTCAATAAACAATTTAATAGAATACCTTTAGGATCTTTCCAATACAGATTGCCTTCTAGAATACAATATTTTAATGCTTTCAACTTCAGAAATCTATCTTTAGTCTTAGTCAAACCATGGGGAGCTTGTAGATTATGCAAAACAAATATGAGGTCTGCGTACCATGGAGAGTTGAGAAATACCTCTCTCACGCTTGGAGTCGCCATCTCGCCCTGTTCATCTACTGCAGCTAAGAAATTAATGTTAAGAGCATGGAAATTATATTCAGCCATTAATTTAGCTAGGCCTTGACTTTTAATTAGTTTCGTAGGCTTAATCTCTATGTCATATTCTAAAATGACAACAATCCATTTTCCTCTTCTTCCATCCGGATTGTCCTGGGTCAAAATGTCTTTTACTACCGCATTTAGAACATATGCAATGGTGTGGGAATGGAGAATGTAGACCCTAAAATATTTTATGGCCTTTACCAAGGAAAAGGCCTGTTTCTCCATTATCTTGTAATTTAAAGAAACATCTCTTAATGCTTTACTGAAGAAGGCTATGGGTTGTTCATACCCTTCACTGTTCTTCTGTAATAATACCGCTGCAATGGTATGTTCAGAAGCGAAAGAAAAAAGATAGAAATCCTTGGTAAAATCAGGATTGATCAAGACAGGGGCCTCTGTGAGTGCTCGTTTGAATTGTTCGAAAGACTACTTGGACTCGACATCCCATTTTATTTTTACATCCCTTTTCAACACATTTGTAATGTTTTTGAGGAGCTCTGCCAGATTGGGTATGAATCTTCGTAGAAAATTTATTTTTCCGATAAAAGACTGTAATTATTTGATGTTTCTTAGGTGTTCTAATTTTTGTATGGCCTCGATTTTGCTGGGGTCTATTTTGATTCTATCCTTGGAGATTATGTGCCCTAGCAGTTTTCCTTCCTCTAGTCCGAAAAGGATTTTCTTAGGATTTAAAGAAATCCCAAACCTCCTGCATTTCTCGAAGACTCGTCTGAGATGCCTCAGGTGCTCGTCATCAGACTGGGAAAACACAGTTACATCATCCAGATAGATGACGATAAATTTCCCTAACTCTTCCACAAAGGCGATGTCCATCGCTCTCTGGAAAGTGGCTCCCGCGTTCATCAAACCAAAAGTCATTTTCATGTACATGAAAGAGCCCCATGGTGTAGTGAAAGCGGTTTTGTCTTGGTCATCTAGGTGGACGAGGACCTGATTATAACCCAAGAAGCCATCCAACAAAGAGATTTGAATGGATCCAACTACCCTTTGTAGTATGTGGTCCATTTTTGGCAAGGGGTAATTGTCCTTCAGGGAGACTTTATTCAGATTTCGGAAATCAATGCAAAGCCTGATTTCCCCAGATTTCTTATGTGTCGAGGCCAAATTTGAGACCCATTTGGAAAAACATAGCGGGACTATGATTCTGGCATCGTACATTTTTTTTATTTCCTTTTCTATCAGAGGGAGTAACTTGGGATTTATTCTCCTAAGTTTCTATCTGAACGGTTTTTGGTCTTCTTTTATTGGAATCTTGTGTTGTATGATGCTGGTATCATAAGATTTCAAATTCTCATAACCCCAGGCAAAGACATCTAGATATTCTTTGAAAAACTCAATGTATTTGAGTTTTTTCTCAGGGGGTAATGATTTGGACAACTTGACCATCCTGGGTTTCTCTTCTGTCCCTATATTACAATCTTCTACTTCTTGTCCACTGGCTTCAATTTTTGGTTTTTTGGCTACATCATTAAAATCAAACAAGTCCTCTAAAGGAACCAGACTCCTAGGTAAAACATTACTTTTAAAATGCAGAATATCAGTTTCCATCTCATCATCGCTTAATTCTCCTGAATCTACGCTATTTACACTATCATTTTCAAAATCAGATCTATTTACATTTTCATCTTCGTTCTCTAAATCTATATTTGTACATTCAAAATCATTTTTACACTGCAGAAAGTATTCGATTTGATCATCATTACCAAACACTTGCCAGTACCTGATATTGCCAAGGACGGTTGGTCTGCATTTCACCTCTACTGTGTATGGGCGATTCGAGCGAAAAGGAATCTTAAATGTGGCTGCTGACGTAGCCAATCTGTCTGCCAAAATGTTTTGTCCCCTCAGCATTACCTGCAAATCAACTTCAGTGAAACATCTCAGGGCATCAAGAACAACATTCCGATAAGCTCTAAGACAGGGATGTTTCGCAGCATACTCACCTTTAATTTTCTTGATTATTAACTCAGAATCACCTCTTACCATAATCTGTTTGGCACCAACTCTTTTCAGAAGATTTAGTCCGAGCATCAAGGATTCATACTCGAAAATATTGTTAGTGCACTGGAAATTTAATTTGTAACAATGATTTTCTGAATACCTGGTTCTATGTTTGTGCAGCCAAACTCCCACTCCAGCTCCTTCTTTGCTTACTGCTTCATCAAAATCCATGCTCCATAAGTCTGCTGGTAATTCTTCAGTTATCACGTTTTTCTTCCTTTCTACCTCAATGATTTCTTGGCCTTCATCCAGATCAGATGTATCTTCTTCCAGTTGGGTGATTTGTTCCTCCGTGTCACCAGCATTATACAGGATAAAAGAATCCAAGTCAGAATGCGCAGAGTAAATAGGATAGTTGTGTGTTTTTTCTTGGCTACTGACCATTTATTTCATCAATGTTTCTCTATATAACCTTCTTTGTTTCCTGAAAACTGTGATAGTGGCATAAGACATATCTAGCTGTAGGGTACCTCTCAACTTAGCCCCCCAAGACCGGGATAGCAACATTCCATATTTCGATGGAATGTCTGCAACCACCACATCCATGACCATGCTCTTTGCAGGAATCTGAACCAGGGTGATACATAGGTCCTTGATCAAACCAATACATCTAACTTTACTGGAGTCGAATGAGTGTAAATCCTTGTAAGGTCTAGTGACCTCCAGTCCCAGTTTCTCCATTACTGCTTTAGGCATCAGATTGTGGGAAGCACATGAATCCAGCATAGCATTATGCAAGATCAGGTCATGTATATTTAGACTGATATAAAAAGGAGCGATGTCACCATTATCGTCTCAGCCATCCACTTCAGGTCTGAACATAAGTTCAGGTTGATCATCTGTAAGGTTCACAATATCTGAATGATTTGTTGATCCAATGGTTAAGGCTTTCGTACATAGATTAGGTTCAATGGTCAGTGCTTTAATCACTTGTGAATGATAAGCGTCTTTGTTCATCAACTCGGAAAGTGGAATGGGAATTTTTACTTTGGCTAATTCCCCTTCGAGGCTAAAAGGTGTAGGGACTCTTCTTTGGCTCATCAATTCTGGTTTGTCTACCACATTATTCTGGCTAGAAGTACTTGGTTGATTAATTGATGAAACCTCAGGCTGCAGTGATCTTTTCAGAATAGTAAGATTTCTTTTCGCAGGAACTTCGACAGTACTTTTCTCAGGAATCTTCTCGGCAGATGGCTCAGAGGCTTTCTTGGTTTCGACTACCTTCTATGTTTCTATCATCTTTTTTGGGGAACTCCCTTCTGTCTTTTTAATCTGCAGATTGTGCTGCCAGTGTACCTCCAAAATGGCATTTTCGAATGCCTGTTGTTTGACATCTTCAGCTTCTTCACTTAATTTTGTTTGATTTAGAAGATAGAGTTATTGCTCTTCTTGGGTAAGGAAAATAGTTTCGTTATCGTGAATGCCCATGAGATTTATGTGGGTATCCTCTAGTTCTTCAATCAATTCCTCCCCTTCATCAACATAATTTTCTTGTAGGGGAGGTCTGATCTGCTGATCCATACCTCTCTACTCTCTTTGATCCCTAGGATCTCTCTGTCTGATTTGAGGAGGGTTTCTCCTGAAGTTAGGATTTCGAACCTGAGGAGCTGGTGAGTTTTCTCTTGGAGGATTTCTTTCTGACACAGTAAGTCTTTCCATCATTCTTTCCATTGCTCTGGCCAGAGAATCTAATTTGGAATCTGAGGTTGACATGGAAGGTTCCTCTTTAATTGTGACTCTCCTCTCTGACCTCTGTAGTTCCCTTTTTTCTAACAAATTGGCTTCTACACTTATTGCGCTTTTCTGCATGTCCTCCAGGGTGGTAGAATTTCTTTCCCTTAGTTGGTATGACATATCGACGTCAAAACAATCAGGGAATTTTATCAATGCCAAACCCTGTGGAGGTTTGATTTTGGCTGGGATTGCATTGTACAGGTTATTGAAATGAGTGCAGTAATCTTGTACTGACTCACCTTGATTTCTTCTAATATTTTCGTATTCTTACAATATTTGGAGAGGGTTTTTCTTTACCTCCCATCTATCTAGAAAACTCCTTTGAAATGCAGTAAGGTCAAGGACTAAGGCGGCACATAAACCTTTATACCATTTTTTAACGTCACCTGTCAAACTCTGGGCAAACAATCTCATTTGAACGTCAGCCTCATCTACTTCATGCAGGTCAAAATAATCATTCATTTTATCAACATGTTGTTGGACGTTCAGAGGTCCTATCCCATCGAACTGTGGGAGTCTCGTTTGATAGTCTTGGGGCATGGAATGAAGGGGTACGACCAACACCAAGGGAGCATACCTGACTGCCATGATAGGTGGAGGAGGTGGGATGACAAACTAGATGATAGGCGAGGTAGCGACGGAAGATGAGGATGAGGAGGGACTAGCCAGCACTAAGGGAGTGGTTCGCGGTTTAGCAGTGGTAGATAGAACTTTAGGAGTCCGGTGTTGTAAAATGGTTGGGTCCAAAATGACTTCAGTTACAAAACTGTCGGATCTTGTCCTAACCAGGCTTTGCTCGGAAGGGGTGTCAAAGTCAGGGTTTTGAAATGTAACGAGCTCTCCTGAACAGGAAAGGGACTTATGAAAGGGGGTATGACTTACTGAACCTTCAGCTACGATCTTTTTCCTGAGTAGCTGCTCTGGGTTATCTGTTACTATCGCAGGTTCTGGGTCTGGATGAGATCGAGTATAAACTTTCTTGGGAGCTAGATTTCTTTTTGGTTTATATATATATATACTTTTTAGTTTTATGAGTCTGAAAGTAATATGTACAAATTTTAATCAACCTCTAAACATTACTTTCTTCTCAAATTTGCAATATTTTCAGGAAAAAACTTTCTTCTCAGGGAAAAGAAAACGTGAAGTTATAAATTTTTAGTTCTGTTCTTCCCCAGTGGAGTTACCACTATGTTAACGCTCTATAAATTTCCAAGAGGTTTCTAGGAAGAAGAAATCTATGAGAGGTAACTTTATCCAACTGCTTTTGACGCTGGGATCTAGCCCTTCCAACTTCAGAGAGGGATCTCTCTATATTGATTTAGATATGTTTCAAAACTTTTAAATATTAGGCTAGGTAAATAGATAAGTCAATCTTGTGCCGTAGTGTTGTTGAGTTGGTTGAGATAGTTTACACATCCATTGGGCTATGGGGTCGGTGTCATAAAGATGAGATCCAAACCAAAAAAAACAAAGGAACCTTTCACAGGGAGAGATAATATAATCACTGGATTCTTTAGTAGCATAAATGAGGAATAACAGAGAAGATGAGGATTCTTTACAACAAATAAGCAACTAAGAATTTCTTTATTGTAAAATGAGAAGATCAACACTTAAACCTTTTGAGTCAGAAACAGGGTATACGAGATAAATCCTGCAACTTTCGTTACTTCCAAAGATTAGATTTAGAAAACAATATGATAACAAAGTGAGAATAACATTTAACTTAGAGAGAACAACATCACCAGTAAATACACGCAAGAATCCTGTAAAAGTGCCTCTTTGTATTAATGGAAGATCTCTTCAAAAATATTACAATCTGATAGCTTGCAGGGTGTGAAGATCAACAACCCTCGATACTTTAAAAGATGAAGTATTTATAACTCAAAACTACAAATGATCATGTCATTAATGACCAGGACATGCTAAATCTATTTTTAGCCTAACTAACTTAACAAATTTCATAAATCTAGGAACTGCTTGATGATGTGGTGTAACTGCATGTTGATTTCTGGGTGGGCTGCTGATGAAGCCTCTGCATGACCTCATCTGACTGGACAAGTGACTGGGCTGGGAAAACTCGTCTTCTACTCGATCAGATCACAGAGTTCCTCCCATCGAAGATGACTGGGCACGTTGACTTTGAGTAGCCTTCGATACACTTCGTCCATTTCTGTGTACTTGGTGAAGGTAGGTTTGGTGACGAAGATGTATCGAATCTCATGCTGAATACTGATGTCCCACTGAAGTGCATCTAGAAATTCCTTGCCAGTGATGTTGCCTTGAATTCCTGCTAACTTTGAACTATCCTTAGCCACATCGGCCAGTCTCTTCTTGTAGTCTGGGAGTGTCATCAATTTTCATTGATTACCTTCAGACCATGAAGACCTTTCTTTTGTAGAGCCTCAATCTTACTAAAAAATCTTTGTACCCCTAGGTCCATGGCCTGAACCTTTTCTTCCAGCTGAAGCATTAATCCTCTCTTGGTCAAAATTGTTTTGACCTCAAGGATGGTCTTTGTTCTGTCTTCAATTTTCAGCTCTTCCAGCTCCTCCCTGGTCTTAGAATTTAGGAACTTGATGATCTTGTTTGCCTATGTTGGCATCTCTCCCAATTCTGATCTGATCTTCTCAATGGCCTATTTTCTTCTCTACACCAATTCATTCTGCTCAAACATGATCTGTATCATGGGCCATATCTCGTTCATGGACTTGGTGATGTCTGTCCATACACTTTCTTTAACCTCGGCCAAAGTTTTTCCTGCCACTGTTTGCTTTTGGAGCTGTTGTAACTCTTGTTTGAGTTGATCTGTCACCTGTTTTTCCTTGAAGAAGCTGATCTGAAAGGAAGATTTGAGTTCCTGAAGGTTCTCAATCTCCTTTTTGAGCCTGCTGATCTCTGTTTCCTATAGGTTCATCTTTTCCATAGACTTATCCAGGTCGGATGTCTTTTCCAGGGATGTCAATGGAGTAGCGGATGGGACATCTGTCACTGATGCTGTGCTCACTCCCGAAATTGGAATGAAACTCAATGGAATGACTTCCATTGGCTTCAGTTGTTCTTTCTCTTTTACTAGCTTCTCCATCTCAGCTTCCATTTCCTTTAGCCATGCATTCTTCTTTATGAGTAGTTTGAGCATTTCATCTTTTTCTCATTCTTTCTCTGCTATTTCCTTCACCTGCGAATCCTCTGTGGTTGGGAGTTTCAATTGATTCCTTAAGGAGGCTATGCTAGCATTCTTCTTCTTAATCATCTCCTCGGCTGCTTTCACATTCGAAGGATCATAATCGATCTTGAGGACTAGTTCCTCCAAAGTCTTGATCCTGTTGTCCTTGGCAAAGGACGATATCTTCTCCAACTTTAGTTGTGTTTGAATTTTGTTCAAGGACACTTGCAATTTGGACACAGTAGTGGAAGCATGCACTAGCGTATAAAAGACCATTTCCCCTGTTTGCTTGTGTATATCCATCTGATCGACCGGATGCACATCCTTCGTCTGGAATTCGAAGGTGGCCCTTTTGTAATCAATGATCACCTTTGGATATGGCACCTGTGCCTGGAGCAATTCCATATGCATTTTTCCCTTCTCGGTGTCGAATGCCGATAACAGCTTATGTTGTGCAGTCGACGTCTGCTTCCAGAACTGGGTGCAAGTGCTGCTGGTCAGGGTCTGGTTTCTTTTCTTGATCAGCTCATATTTTTCAAAGATACTCAACTTCAGTCCTACCTTGCCTGGTTGGGTGGTCGATGGAGAATCTATAGATTTCTTTGGCAATGCTGAGGTTATGACATGCTGGAGGCTTGCACTGAGGGGTGGTCTATCAACCTTGGTCACTGTAGTAGATGGGGCTTCTTTTTCCCCGGTCGGGCCAGGAACTGAAATGGTCTTAGGCCTCTTGGTATGAAACTGGAATTCTTCTAATGATACCTCAGTGACAGGCGGAGATAAATCCTTCCTAGGCCTTTTCTCTTTCGGAACCTATGGTGTGGTTGTTTGAGATACAGTGGCTGGGGGATCCTGTTGTTTTGCTTCATCCAAGGTATTAGGTTCCCAGGCTGTCTGGTTTGCAAATTTCTCGACTTCTGGCCTAGCTTCGTGGGTGTATGGGATGTTCTTGTTTTTCACTCTCATCTCAGAGATAATCCCGCAAGGATCGTAATGCCATGGGAAACTCATGAAGAACTTCATTTCCTTCAGAAAACTGATTGCTTCTTCTCTAGCGCCACAATTGTTGCAAATGAAAGAGCCAATCTGGCCTTTGATTCTGAGCTGTTTCTTTTTCTTTAGTGACACAAAATGGATATCATCAGAGTTTATCATCTGCCTTATATATTCCAAATAAAAAATTCTGACAGGCAGGTATTTGGGCAGCTTATACGGTGCCAACTCGCACCCGTATACTCTGATCTCTGTGTAATCTTGGTACAAATACCAATCCCCTGTCTTGGTGTGATCCAAAAGATGCAGGATCCTCTGAACTTCATCATTTATCCGAGGCTCGGGCCTGCTACTAAGCATACTCACAATTCGATGGTAGAATTGATCGATGAACTCCTTGAAACTAAAATCTATGGAGTTTTGCTTGAGCAAGGAGGTCCATGCGGTCACTGCCTTGGACCTACCATCTCCATCCATATTCTACATAGAAAAGACAAATTTCTCCGCTTGGAAGAAAATGAACAAATACGCCAGTATGGAAGAGTACCGGAACATGCCCTCCATGGCGAAATTAACAAACTGTTCATGAATATTATTCACCAGAAATGTGTTGAAGTCGAACTGGGCAGTGGGCTTCTCATCGGTAGAGAAGATGGATAAAAATACCAGAATGGGTTCATCTACCCACTGATATGAATAGTATCCCATCAAGGTGCATAGGGACGAGATGATCTGGTTTCCTTTGGTCGAAAATATTGAAGAAGGATAGGGGTGATTTGTGGAGGGAAATTGAGCGGATGGTGGGAGGAAAAGCTCAAATATTTGAGCTCTTTGGGGGAAGGTCATCTTCTGGTACAATTCTGTGAGAATTTCTAGGTTGAATGGTGAGGCAAAGTCAGATCGGGGGACTTGTATCATTTGGTCGATGGATTCGGGCGTGATGAGGAACAAAATTTCTCCAGACAAGGAAACGATGGCTCGTTGCTCAGGAATGTAGTGGGCTTGGAACTTGAGGGAAAACTCTGGAAAAGGGTGAATCTGAGGGAAGAGATAAAGGGGTAAGTTGGACTCCCAGAGTCCAATTTCGTCACTTTGGTCTAGGAAAACTTCCTTGAGCCATGATTGAAGGTCTACGAAATCAAAATCGCACTTTGTATCTGCGATTAAGCGGTCTTTGTCGACCAGTGGGATCCTGTCAAGGTCGACAGGAGGTGAGAGAAACTGATTCTCCTCTCCTTTTGCTTGTTTTGACTTTGGCGACATTACTGCAATAGTACCTGCAAGAAAAACAAAGTTAGCGGGGATGAATGTGGATGGTGGAAACTGACTGTGACGGAGGAGAAAACAGTGTAAATTTCTCTAGTGCGATGAGTGGGTGAATGGTGAAAATAGGAAGAGTGAGGGTAGTTTTGAGTAAACGGGTGTCCGTTGGGTGTGGGAGACAGGTCAACTGGTTAACAGATAGGTTATCCAGTAATAAATGGCCAACGGATCACTTAGAGTGTGAGATGGCGGGTGACGGTGACTGAGGGATATAGATTGATGATGTGGTAGCTACCGATTGGGGTAAAGATCATGGTGAGGGGGCTTGCCACGAGCGAATGGGGGGGAAGGACTGACAGAAATTATGGGATGTGACTCTTTCGGGCAAGGTGGATGATGACATCAGGAGGTGACGAAGGTATGTCAGTTCGTAGGAGGCGATGGGACTCGGGACCGGTAGATTTATGCCATGTATAAACAGGGGCCTGCCAGAGAAAAGAT
>JZKD02S1648728.1:317485-331315 GCA_000966675.3 Picea glauca | reverse complement strand
GACTCTTTCGGGAAAGGTGGATGATGACATCAGGAGGTGACGAAGGTATGTCAGTTCGTAGGAGGCGATGGGACTCGGGACCGGTAGATTTATGCCATGTATAAACAGGGGCCTGGCAGAGAAAAGATTCCATTCCGGACCCCCCCCCCCCCCCAGTAAAACCAAAATCACAGGGGGCGGCCTCAAAACCCCCTCAGCCTTTTAATTTCTGACTCCTCTTTTTGCCCTTTACTCTACCTCATTCCCTTATCACACCCTCTACCCCCCCCCCCCCCCTCCAATAACGGGAAAGCCGAAAGGGGGGGGGGGTCCATATTTCAATCCTGATCATGAATAAGCGTGCTTAAACCTGAGCTGTCTAGGTGCGCGCGGGTCTTATCATCCATTCCGAACCCCCCCCCGCCCCCCCTGGTTAAACATAGAGCGGTCGGGGGGGGGTCTGGAAAGATCCGTTCACCGTAGATCTGCCTGCATTCATATGGGCCATTGATAGATGAGCGAAGCATAAGTGAGGGAATGAAAAATACATGCACTGAGAAACTTAGGATAAGTGCATTTCACAGGTTTTTCCAAGGCTTTTTCATGTCTACACCACCAAGGGGTTAGTCAAACAACATTTTAGGCATCCAAATCATGGTGTAACATTGATCATCAAGCTGGTTTTATTGAAATAAAGACACTAGCCTATACTCTAACCTAGTTTTCTATGACAATTAACCTAGATTAAACTATTGGGTTAAGAATTTACTCTACCCTGGGGCTATCCGACCAAGATTAGACAGTTTGGCCAAATTTATTCACTAATCTAACCTATACACTTTGGCTAAGATTAAACAGTTTAGCCAAACTTATTCACTAACCCTATCAACATCAATTTAAAGAGAACTTGGCCATGCTTGAAAGGTATGGACCAAGTTACTATTATTGCATGGGGATTTTATTGAAATTCTTTTATGCCCTCTTTTCTTTTCTTTTCTTTTTTTCTTTTCTTTCTTTTCCTTTTTTTTTTTTTCTTTTCTTTTTCAAATTATTTGCAGAATGAAATAATCATTTCTCAACAAAAACACTAGAGACATATAATATTCTAGTCACCAGTTGATCCTATAACTTATAGGGTGATAACATACAGTTTCCTGATCTCGGATGGAATTGGGACCGAAGTCAAGCTCCCATTCATGTATATTTCTCTCGATTACAGAGCATAAATTACAGAAAACATTTTTATGATATTTGCAATCTATTTCTTTCCCCTCTGCACTCCATCCTGTTCGGTTTCCCTAGACACATAATCTCATTTGAGGCTAGAAATGGGTTGAAAGGGGTGATCGACTGGTTGTTCTATAAGTATTACTCATTTATCAGGGTTTATGGGACCACCGGAGCCCCACACCTCTTTCCATATTTCATCTGTGACCATTTTTTAATGAGAGAAATAGAGTACAAAACAATGGGGTCTATATTTACCACACTAATGCAAACCAGTAGTAAAATATTGTGGCCAATATTCCCCCTCCACATTGGAATCTATACCATTTCCAATGCCCAACATGCTAGGAAAAAAACATAGACCTTACAAGAGTTAAACCTGTGTTTGGGAAATCCTAAAGGCCATGATCCTTAGGATCTAGCTATCAGTCATGTCATTTTTTTTGGCCTCACTCATCCTAATATCCACATTGTTGATTTCGAGGAAGATAAGTTTAAGGGAATACTATCGTATGATGAATTCCTACACCAGTTGTCTCATGACACTACAAAGTGAGAGCTTGAACTTGAGCAAGAAGAAATCAAGATGGAAACTTTAAACCAATTCCATAAGTTGCTTCAATGAGAAAAAGACATGGGAAACACCAAAGAGAAAAAGAAGATCAACAAACAATAACAACTTGAACAGAAAAGCCTCCAAGATGAGAAGGATTATCAAAACATATAGACCGAAGAGAAGAATAAGATAGAACATGAGTGCATCACACATCAGTCTGCTTTGTAAAATAATAAAGAAGAAGAAGCAAAAAGGTTGGCTGAGGAATAAGAAGCCAAAAGGTTATTTGTTGAAGCATAAGCCAAGAAATTGGATGAAGAAGCAAAGACAAAATGATTCGATGATGAGGCCGAAGCAAAGAATAAAGTTTATCAGCTTTTGATGCAAAATTTAAACTAGACACCAAGCACTCCATCGACACCCAACCTAGGCATTGTGAATATACCTCCTACGGAGTACACCCCCATAAGCACCATACCAAGAGATTCCTCCCTCTCCTCCAAAGCCCTCAATTTTGAAGGATCTATAGTAGATATTGGAGATTAATACTTCGATAATAGAAAAAGAAGCATCAAAAAAATATCAGGGAAGAGGAAGAGAGGAGAAGACAAAAGGTTGAAGTTATATGCATGAAGGGTATTGGAGTGGAAGGTAGGGCCTAACCCAGAAGAGAATGTGGTCCAAGTAGCTTCAATGCTTAACGCCTTTGCAGGGTTAAATGCCTCCTCTATCACAACGGTAACTAATACCCTCAACACAGTCAGGAATCAAGTAACCGAGTTAGAAACAAAGTTGAAATGTATAAAGGAACAAAGAGACCCGATGAGCGAAGAATTTGAAAAGACGATGCAAACCCTACGGAACACCCATAGAAAGAAGTTAGAGGTGGAAAACTCAGTTCCATCCTAGAAAAGAATAGAGGCTCGACATGCACAATGTAATCCATCAAGGCACAAACATTGGCAGTAAGTGAAAACATAACGATGGAAAATAATGAGCTCCTTGATCTATTGATCAACATATGGGATGAGCGACAGGAAAAACTTAGGTTGCAAAGCAAATTGATAGAGACTCAAGGAAGGTATCAGGAAGCAAGTGAGGCTTTTGAGGAGATGGTTAGTTGACAGGACATGCACCAACCTCCACCTACCTTCTTAATAGTATACTCGAAGAGGGAAATAATCAGGTACAAAATGCTCTTCAACACCAAGAAACTACTCTTCATGAGTTCCTGCTGGACCCAAGTAGTAGCTTCTTACACATGCACACAACTATGGAAAGATGCAACTGACGTCATCATAGAGGTAGGGGTACAACCAATGTAGTCTATCGATGAAACAACTTTTGTCAACACTAGGATGGTTGAAGTGGAATATCTAAAGAAATCCAGCCAGGTGAGCATTCAAGATTTGATGTTGTTTGAAGAAAAAACATTTGAAGAACATTTATTGCTCCCTACCTGACTCACCCACAAAATCCAATCCTTTGTAAAATCCACATCAGAGTGGTTATATCAAGAAGTGTCCACAAAAGTCTGTAATGGAGAATCATTATTAGAGAGATTGCAATCAAGCAAACACGAGAGAATTTTAAATGACCACTCCACTTGGAAAGAATACCAAGACCAACTATAGGAGTAGGCCAAGTCATGATTACAAAATTTCACAGTTCCTTCTAGATGTTGTTTTCTTATGATATTGTAATCTAATTTTGAATACAAAGAGTTCTTTTTGTGAAACGATCCTAATTTCATGATTGCCAGGAAGAATGATTGTAAACATTCTCCCCTCACTATATAAAAGGAGCGCTACCCATTTGAAAGGGATTTTGGTTTTTGAATGTAACATGGCAATACTTTTTTATTGCAAGTGAATTTGAATCCGAGGCACTTTGAAGTTGGAGATTATGGTATTGTATGAATGTGATTATTCTATTCATGCATATATCTTATTGTAGTATGTCAATATTAGTTGATGGATTACTTTTGAATTAATATTTACAGTTTGCAATTATCATGGTATTTATTTGAGAACAACGATAGTATAATGTTGTTAAATAATCAATTATTTGGTTTTTATCAGTTATGCTATTAAAATTATGTATCACTTGTGTCATGAATTTATTATACACAAGTAATACACATTATTCACTATATTCATTTACTTTGCTAGTTTTCTCCTGATCATGATAGGTTAGTTTGGTGTTATTTTAGAAACTGCATCTTAGAATAATAATCATACCTCTTAGCTTAAATTTAGTAAGCAATGCTTATTTATTTTCATTTTATTTTTAATCCATCTGAGAACATTTGGTTCTCAAATTCATATTTAGTTATTATTTTTAGTTAGTATTCTAGTTAGTTGGTAATCAAGCCAAAATCTGTTCGGAAGCGCTTCCCCAAATGAGAGTGGGTCTAATTGGGATCTTCCATTGGGCGTTTTATCTCATCTAATTGAGTGGATAATTTTGGGCAGCCAACATAAATAGTTTTAGAAGGAGGGCCACCGAAGTGAATGACTACAAACATAAATTTAAATTCTTCCCGTTCTGCCCCACAAGTAATCTTTTCCTCAACAACTGATTCCCATCAAGTTCACCCCGAACATAATTTCTTCCCTTCAAAATATTGGTGAACACTCTAACTCAGGTCGACATTCACCACGTTCCTGCTCACCCTAAAACATCTTTTTCTTCCCCTCAACTTCATGTCTTAATTATCTCAGAGATCGAAGCCTTAGTAAGGCCCTCGACTGAACAATCCAATCATGCACCGACTAGAAAAATTAGTAGATAGACCAAAAAACTACCCTTGGATTACTCTCTACCTAAAAATCATGAAGATATTTGACATATAGATCCCTTATTTGCTGACCCAGACTCCTATCAAGAAAATTGTTCAATTGGGACCCCTGAATATCACGTTCCTGACGATATTTATGATTTCCTCGAGGTTTCAGAATTTAATCTTGAGTATCATATACTCATCAGTGGCGTAGGAGGTAGACAAATTTCACCTTCTGAGTCACTCCCTCACACTCCCAGAGATGGGTCGGAGGACAATTCTGAAGAAAGAGACAGATTTGAGAGAGAAACTGAAGATAACCCCTATCAAATCATTATATATAATCCCCTGAACATGGCTGGAGAAAACATGAACCAAAATCCTCCCCCCTACCAACCATAGTTGTTTTCTGACGTGATCACTGTTCCATGAATTCAACATGACATGCCTAGACACCCTGACAAATTCTTGCCTAAATTTGATCATGACAAAAAAGATTCAGCTGAAAACCATGTTAAGAAATTCTTGTTGGCTACTAGGTTACAAAGAATTCATCATGAAGACATATTCTACTGTTTATTTACCCTTAACTTTGAAGAAAAATAATCTACGTGGTATTTATCTCTAGAAGAAGCCTCCATTTTGAACTAGATAAAACATTTGAAACCTCTTTCCTTCAAAAATTCGGGGAAAAAAAACCACCAGCCACCCAGGTTCTCGAACTCTCAAGAGTCAAGATGGATTTGAAAGAATTAGTTATTGATTACAATCAACAATTTCTCACCTTGTTAAAATGGATCCCAAGGGCCTCAAAACCTGTTGAAGATGTCACTATTGAATTTTACTCCTCTGTTTTACCCATGTCCATGGCCATGTATGTAAAAAATTCTGAAAAGGACACTCTAGAAGAAACTTTCCAAGAATCCCTTAAATTTGAAAAACAATTGTTAAGTTTAAAAGGTAGTTCCAACTCATAACCATCTAAATATAATGGTAAAGGTAAAATATCTGTGTCTAAGCCCGGTGAAGATAAAAATCCTTCTGATTTGATGGATATAGAATCTCTTCATAGAATCATAAAAAATCTATCCAATGACCTAATTGACCTAAAAAGGGGTAGTGGAGAGGGATCTTCCAATCATAAAAGGTTCTTTAATCCCCCCCAAGAAAGATAATAAAAATCCCCCAACCAACAAAACCACCCCCTCTCATATGAAAGGCATCAATATCGAGGATATTTTCTAGGCCCTTCAAACTTGGGCAACAAAGAATATGACTGAAACCAATGATGAGGGAGAAGGAGTTCAGGAGAAACAAGAACAACCCCACTAATCTAACAAGCTGGTAGAACAATAGTTAAAGTCAATTTGGGACATATCTTTTGGAGAAGATGAAGAAGAAGTTGAAGAAGTGCATGTCTCACAAAACCTCGTAACCACTAGTATTTCTAGTAAGAATATTCCCGATGACACCCCCAATACCTCTAATCTCGCTTCTCCCACTGCCACTACTCCCAAACAATATTCTCTTTAGACCAATGCTACTCCTAATTCATCCAAAAATACTCCTTCCAATCCCCAAAAAATAGATCAAACAACGAAACCAAATATTTCTCCCACACACTTGGCTAAATTGGAATATGACTTTCTAGAAGATCTAAAGAAAACAAAAGACAACATTTATTTGTTTGAACTCATGAAGATTCCACAAATCCAAGAGAATTTTATCAAAACACTACAAGGTAAAACTTCTCCTGGCACTAAGGAATTAAACTATGGAACCAAAAAGGGAATCACCAAGGTAACTTCGCCTAACAACAACACTCCATCTAAAAGTCAGGTCATGACTAATGCATCCTTAATGGGTCAAAGATCCAGGTCCACCACCCCGCCTTTTCTCATCACTTTCGAAGTCTTTAATAGGAATGTTCATAATTGCATGGTGGACTCAGGAGCTTCATCTAATGTCATTTCCCTTAAATTTCATGAGAAGATTAACATCAAAATTGAACCATGTAACATTTAGATCATTCAGTTAGACATAACTAAATTTAAGGTGATTGGAGAATTGAAAAAGATTTTGATCAGGATGTCTACTAACCCAAAATTTCATCAAACCATTCATATAATAGTAATATGTATTCCAAACAAATATGGTGTGATGTTAATTCGAGATTGGTTGGATATGGTAAATGGCTAGTTTGCTATCGACTAGTCCCATTTGTGGCTCCCTTACAATGGTAAAATGAATTAGATCAGGATCGACAAGGAAATGTATATGAAACATGTTGTTACTGAATTGGATGATCTAAATGAATCGATAATTTTCAACCATTCTATTCTTGGGAATTATTAATTTGAAACATTTTTTGGGAATTTTGCAGCTGAACTATCATCTCTCGCAGACTCTGACACAAACTTGCGATAGAAATTGGTGAGGCCCAAGAAGCTCCGAAGTTCAGTGAGTGTGGTTGGGGCTATCCAGTCATGGATGACCTAGATCTTGGTTGGATCCACATGCACACCATATTGATCAACAATGTCGCTTAAGTAATGAACCTTGTCCACGATGAAGGAGCATTTTTCCAAGTTTGCATATAGTTTGTGCTGCCATAGGGTGTGAAGAACCTGCTAAATATGCAGCAAGTGTTCCACCCAAGTCTTGTTGTAGATGAGGATGTCATCCAGATAAAACACTACAAAAGTATTGGTGAAATTTCATAGTATATCATCCATCATCCTCATAAAATTTGTTGAAGCATTTGTCAAACCAAAGGGCACGGGAAACCATTCAAAAAGGCCTTCTTTTGACTTGAAGGAAGTCTTCCATACATATATTAGTGATATTGGGACCTAGTGGTTTCCAGACCTCAGATCAATCTTACTAAAGTATTTCCCCCCCATGAGATGATCAAGGAGGTCGTCGATTTAGGGAATTAGGTACCAATTTCAGACTATGATTTTATTCAGAGCCCGGTAATCAATGTTGAGTCATCAGGTCCCATCTTTCTTCTGCACCAACACAATTGGGCTCCCATAAGGAGATGAGCTAGGACAGATGTGCCCCTTGTGGAGAAGTTCTTGGATTTTCTTCTTGATCTCCTCATTTTCTAACAAAGAGTAGTGATAGACTGGACCATTGGGTAGCGTTGCTCCTGGGGTCAGATCAATGGGATGCTTGACCTGGCAGTGCAGAGGTCCCCTGGTAGGAGAGGAGAAGATATCTGAGTATTCTTCAGCAACCTTATACACTTTATTATTTTGTGTGGAGAGATCGGCCATGGAGGCCCTAGATGTGGCTGGGATATTTCGCTCACTCTGAGAGTGAATCACGAAAAAGACAATTTTCTCGGTCTGAGATATGACCTTCTTGCATTGCTTGGAAGAGATCACAGAAATAGAACTAGGATCGACTGTCTTGATTATCTTGTACAATTTCCTGTTCAAGTAATAATAACAATACGAGACCTAGACTCATATAGAACATGATGTTTCCATCAATAAGTTTGGCCCAAAAGAAGATTATAAAATTTGAGAGGAGCAATATCACAATACGTCATCTTTGAAGGACTTGATGCCATAAGACAGTCAACATTGTTGGATAACGTGAAGATCTCTTCCTTGGTGGAGCCATCCAATGGTGTAGGGTTGTAGGTTCCTTTTACCCACATATGTGAATGGAAGAGGCGCTCTCCTTCTTTTGGCTCGTCTAGTTCACCAAGATGGAGCTTGGTGGTAGAAACGGTGGAACTAGGTCCCATGTCAATGATCCTTCTTCCCCTTTATGATTTTGACTCAGATTTAGAACCCACATCTGATTAAGAGGATTTCACTTTGGCCACCGACGACTTCTTTGAGTGGCAGTCAACAGTGTTATGCCAAGGGATCTTATGTAAGTCTCACCACTTCTCGGTATCTTTATTTGTCTTTATGATGTCCTTATTTTCTTGTGGCTTGGAATGGTTATCCTGATACTGCCCATATTTTCTCTGTCCTTTGTTCTGTGGGTTGGGGCTTCCCTTTCCTGGATTTTTCTGTGAGGGGTTCCTAGACCCAAATTTTCGTGTCTTTTGTTTGAGATTCTGCTCGATTTTGATGGCATATCGGTAAGATGCACCCAAGGATGAGATGTCCAGAAATTCTATTTTGGTATGGATGTATCTATGCATAGCACCATGATACTTGAGCATGAGATGTCACTCTGAATCTTTGATACCCAGCTTGGTGCGCAAGGTATGGAAGATATTCATGAAATTTGACACTACTTGGTCTCTTTCTCTCCGTAGTGTGGTCCATTTGGTATACACATAGTCATAACTTATGACATGGTAGTATTGTTCCTTAATAACATCCCTGA
The DNA here is from genome assembly GCA_000966675.3 of Picea glauca. NCBI lineage: Eukaryota > Viridiplantae > Streptophyta > Pinopsida > Pinales > Pinaceae > Picea > Picea glauca. The sequence goes on along the minus strand of JZKD02S1648728.1, from coordinate 322,415 downwards.
AGGATTCCCAGGTGGTCATGACTATAAATAATGAGGGTTCCTTTGTTTCCTTTTTCTCATAGAAAGTTTCCCACCAATCTTTGACATGGGGAACGACTTTGAGGAGTGCAAAAGTAATATTTTCTCTATTTGAAAAGTTATGGATAGAAAAATGACCTTCTAGTACATTCAACCACTTGTCTAAAACATCTGTGTCTATATGAACTTCAAATATAGGAAGATCGAAGTTGATTTGTACCTTGAAGGGGGTGGTGCCTCCTCTCGAGGAAGATGCATCGCCTATTGGTAGCTACTGAAGGATTTGCACGAAACTATCCATCATCTCATTCCTCTGTTGCATGAGGGATTCCTCAAGAAACATTTTGAAAGGATATCCTGTCCCGTCATCTTTCTTTTCTCCTACCATGAGAGGTTTCTTGGGCATGCGACAACTTTTTTCCTCAAGAGAAACAAGCTTGAGACCCAATTCTTTTTACCCTAAAATCGTTGGGGACATGCATTAAGACGACAAGGAGCAAACAACTATGATACCATTGATATGGATTTTATGAGAAGAACGGAATGAATACAGATTATTAAAATATGCTAAACTCAAAATAACATAGATACAATGAAATTAGTTTTCTATTCAATAAGGAAATAAGCTGAAACTATAAAATGCAACGGAAAATAAGCTTGCTGGAATGGTGGTGGATTATCTCTGAGAAGAGATGTGACAGCTGTGCTCATTCACAAGATGATGGTTACAATGAGGCTCTGAAGGCCTTTTACAATAAATAGAAATGTCAAAAACCCTAGACATCCAAAAGCCTAACTCTAGGAAATGAAGCACCAAAATTCATGTGGGCCTCGTTTGGGTAAGTTAGTACATCAACTTCTCGAGGTCATAACTTTTTCATACGATCTTTGTTTTAGGCACATGATAGCCCATTAGAAAGGTCTAATAGAGAAGAAATGTTTTTGACTAGTTCAAGTTAGTTCCTTTGGCGCAGATGCCACCTCTTTCTTGGAAGAGTCTCTACACGACCTCTCAGTCTTAAGGATCGTTCACTCTATTTCATGAGCCGAAGCGGCTCTTTCGATCCCCTGCTAGAATCTGCAATTGATCAATCCACAAGTCCTTTTCATAGATTGCAATCTTGTGAGTTCGTGAGTCGTGACTCCCGACTATTCCTTCTCAAATCCGCGATATCCGAGATCGCGAAATGGTTACGGCTCCTTTTCTGTTAGCACATTTTGTGTGTGACCACTGGCTAGGCTTAAATGTTATCCCCTCTCACTACTCGTGCCTTCACGAGTTTCAATGTCGATCTCCCATGCTCTCATCTCGTGAATCCCCATGACGCAAGAAGTCAACGGAGTGTTGACTCCTTTCCTTGTTAGCGCCCTCCACACGTAACCGTAGGCTAGGGCTTAAATACCAAAGCCTCTCGCAACTCGCTCTTTCGTGAGTTCGTGGGTCAAACTCTCGTGCCCTCCTTTTGCGATCTCCCTAGAAGCGATAAGTCAATGGTGGTTTGACTCCTCCCTTGATGCTTTTTTCTTTTCGCAACTTCGCGGGTTGAAGCGTTGAACCCTCACTGTCTTGTCCTGTGAATCTCCGAGACACGAGAAGTCAATGGGGTGTTGACTCCTTCCAATAGGTGACATGTGTCTGCCTATCTATCATGCAGGCCCTACCTTGAGGTTCTGCCACGCGTCCACACTCGTGCCTTATCTCTTGACACTTCGTGACTTTTGATGTCAAGAATAACTCCTTTCAACCTCTGAACCCCCGAATGCATGAAATGCGATGGGGTTCCTGATCCAACGGTCCTTCTGCTCTCTGGATCCAACGACTGTCCTCACTCCTCGCAATTTCGTGAATTCGCAACTTGGAGCACCCAATCTTTGGGCTCTCACCCTGCAAATCTCTGAGTTCACGAGATCCCTAGATCTCTGCCACGTGTCCTCTCCAGATGGACGGTCCAGATCAATTTTGGGACTTCGCTAGGTGCGAAGTCAAGATGCTCACCTCCGTGATTCCCAATGCTCGAATCTCCGAGATGGATGATTCTGCGACACGCGTCCTCCCGCAGATGGACGGCTCAGATATATTTTTCCTTGTTGCAATTTCTCGATTTTTGAGGTCGAGTACCTGGACTCTCGTCCTCCAGATCCCAAAACTCCCGAATGACAATATCCCAATATGAAATCCTTCTCGGGACTTTCGCTTTTGCTATTTTTCGCATGAGGTTTTTTCAAACCTCGTGCAACTCTCGACAGATCTGACAACTGTCAGGTTCTTTTCTCAAGATCTGATGGCTTAAATCATCTCTCCTGTACGCTCTTACTGTACTGCCTCCTGGACGTGAAATCCTTCAATGGTCCAGATCTCCTCGGCTGATTCGACGACAGCTATTGCTCCTTCTGAGTTTTGGCACTTTCTTCCTACACTTGGAAGAATTCCAAGTGTTCAAAGGCCTCGACCTTTGCTCCTTTTCCTCTTCGAGCTCTGCAACTTGAGTCCTCACTCATGCATATAAAAATGTTGTCCCTCCTAAGCTTTGGGAACTTTGAACTCTTTCAGAGAGTTCTCTGGCCTCTGCACTCCTTGCAGCTGTGGCTCCGTGCACTGAAAAGTACTATTCCTCCTGAGCTTTACTCTCAAATCCTTGAGGGATTCTATGATTTCCACGCTTCTGTAGAGTCTTTGCACACACGAGGATATCCTTCTGAGCTTCTCAATTACTCAGACCCCTAAGGGATTTTATCTTTTTTTTTCCCTTCTCCTTAAGATGGAGAATATAATGCTCTTCTGGCACTCTTCAGCTCAAGCAACCTGATTGCTGAGTCTTTCAGGGTGTTTAGTAACCCTGTGAAGATCCTTTGGTGGATTCTTCCTTAAATCACAGAACTCAAAGAGTTCTTTTCCTCCTTGTGCTTATTTGCACATCTACTCAATACCCACCTGGCAGAGTATCTTCTTACAGAACATCCAATAGTTCTATTCTCTCTTGTGCACCCTATGCACCTGCTCAATGCCCTCCTGGCAGAGCTCTCAGAATCCTTAGTGATTCTGACTTCAGTTGAACTCACAACAAAGTTCTTCATTTGTGCACTCCTTGCACCTACTCGATGCCCACCTGGCAGAGCTTTACAAAACTCCTCAGAGATTCTGTCTGCAACTGTTTTCTTCCACAGTCTTGTTTCCTGAGGTGTTCAACAACCTCAAAGGTCTTCCTTTGAATTGTTGGTTCCAGCTGATGTGCCCTCCTGGCACGTCTTTGTCTGACTCCGTAGAGTTCAGAAGTGCATCTATGCACTGGTATACAGAGACTGCAATACTCTGTCATGCCCTCCTGGCATGAAACCACAAAGAACCCCTCAAGCCTAAAATCAAAACAACTCCCTGCAAATGTCTAGCATACATCTACAACATAAATTTAACACACACAGACATTCATTCAACACAGGAAATATGCAGGAAAAACTGTTGTTTGTATTAAATGGCAAATGCCTATTTTTACAAGGTGTTCCTGAGCACGACCTGTAACAAGGTCTCAGCTCCTTCTCTTGCACACTCAGTCTCTCTTGTGCATACTCTCACTATTAAAAATAACTCAAAATGAGATCGAAATTGATCTTTTACATGAGGGGGCTCTTCGATATATTCCCTCCAACCTACCTACCCTATTCAATTACATTGAATTGGCCTTCTAGTCCACAAATTGGATCTAGATCTCAGCCTTCAAACATTAAAGGCCTATCTATCTACAGCCTGTGTGCATAACATGACTCCATAGCTCAACAACCTAAACATTAAATTACATTCAAATTCAAAATGGAAGACGAGGGCTGTGCCTCTCTTCAACTTTGAATGCACGTGTTGACGTGGCTGTCTGACGTGGAGAGATTCTCCTGCATCATACTCCTCAGCTGAAAAATTCATGAGCTCCTGCTCATGAGCTTCCCATCTCAGCTGTTAAAATCCTCCTGGATCCCAAACAAATTTCTGGAGCTGTTCATTTGCTCAATGTCCCTGCTGCTGTTGCTTCTTTTCTTCTGCTCAACTTCTCCTTTCTGACATTTTCTGCTGACCCTAACATCAACTCCCTAATCTTCTCGATCACTTCGTCCAGTTGCTCCAATGGATGGCTCTGCTCATGTAGTCTCCTCGGCTACAAAATTTTTCTGTAGTATGGAAAATCACAATGATCTCCCATGCCTTCTTCATCTGCTTCCAACTTCACCTGTTGGATGTGCATGCCTTGCACTATCACCCTTCTCTCCAGGGCTTCAATTTGTTCATAGAGATCAACCAATCTAATGTTGTATGCTTCTTCTTATTCTTCTTCTTCAAGCTCAAAGGCTGCAGTATTTTTCAGTTTCCTGGCTAAAAATATTGAGCCATTCCCCAGAATGCTCATCTTCTTTTTCTGCTTGGGCAGTCTCAAATATCTGCTCCAATTCTTCTTTGATAATTTATGCTAGCTGTCCTTCTTCTGCTGTTTCTACCTCTATAAAATAGACTTTGGCATCATCTAGGCTAAGTGGTAGGAATATTTGGATTCCTCCAATCATCAGAAGATTCCTCAGATCTTCCTCTTCTTCTGTCAGCTGCATCTGATGATCCAAACTCACTTCTAATTTTATGAGACCCTCAAATAGTCTCATCTGTTTATCCTTGCCCACCTGGAAAATTGGGATTTTTCTGCTACTCTCCTGGAAGTCTATGGAATCAACTGATCCCATATTTATTCCCTTTCCCACCTGGCAAATTGGAAACTCTCGGCTGCCCTCCTAGCAGTCTATGAGATCCCGCAGTGATCTCAATCCATTGTTGATTAAGGTTGGTTGTCATTGATGTCAACCCTTGAAGAAAGACCCGTAGCACAAAGTTTTGGGTAATGGACCCAATAGTGTTTGATGTAAATATGACTCATTATTG
>JZKD02S1648728.1:274433-309434 GCA_000966675.3 Picea glauca | reverse complement strand
GTACCTTGGAATGATCAGGTGGAATGATAGTATAAGTCTAAATACAGGTGATGAAGGGTATAACAATGGCAAAAAGTATGGGCAAAAAGGGTACAATATGTGGTCCTAACACCTTTCTTTAAAAATTTCTTCATCTCAAGCCTTGTGTTGCGTGTCACTGCCCAAACTCCCCCCCAAAAATTTAAATTTTATGGGTCTCTTAATTTTGTTTTCCTTTTTCCTCTATTTTATACCATACAAGACCTACATCCAAACTTCACTAAGACAACACAATATTAACTCATTTTTTTTTGGGATCGTGTTCGTTAGAGTCCCTTACTTCACGCATTAACTTAAATTTCAATCATTGCACTCTGATGACTTTGACACATAAATTACTTTCATTCCTTGACACCCCCATGACTCATTACATCATATCCAAACTTCCTCATCTCTTGAGCTGATATGACCTATCAAAAAACCACCTCCCCAAATGGCATCCCAAGATTGGATCTTTGACTTCCTGATTTGTCGTTCTCTAATGAGTTTCCTTTATTTTTTTGGGGACATAACAACATCTCTAAAGTATCGAAGGAATATTCAGTTTGATACCTTTCTTTTCAGAATCCTTATTGAGCCCCATCTTCTTGAACCCTAAAGATAAAACTTTGATAGGCTCTTGAACCTTCTTTCATGTGTATCGTGTGCCTTCTCCCAGGTTTAAATAATACTTGTTGATACCACATCCATCAGAGCTAAAGTGTCTTCCCATCCTTCAAAGCTCCGACAACGATGTTCCAAAATATTCTACGTCACATGTTTAGCATGCCTTTCTTGAAAAAATGAATATTCTGGTGATACATTCTCCTTGAGTTTTAGTTTCGGCCTAATCCTGATTTACCCCGATACCAATACCCCGATGGGTCCCACCTCTTACCGTAACACTACTTATTGGTTGACATTCCAGGTTCACCCAGTGGTCCACATATGAGGGAATATACCTTCGATACATTTCCCCTTGAAGCTTGAAATAACCTGTGATCTCTTGTTCTCTGAATGCGTGATCCCGATAACAGTTTTATTTTAAAATATAGTTTGACACTTTCCCATATGCCTAAATCAAGGCACCAATCAATCTTTATGGGACTTAATGACATATATGATGTGTATTAACAAGAGAATTTAGTAACATATTTAGTAAGGTCCTCGTACACACCCGAGTTATGGCATACTTGTGTTAGGATGATATGCATTGTGAGTTATAAAAACACCCATTTACAGACATAGCTTACACTGTAATTTTTTGAAACATAGTTTATGAATATTTTGTTTTGTCTTGATCCCTATGTTTTATGAGATCTCCTACTTTGTTACTGCAATTGCTTGATTATGGGTAACCTATTTTCTGTTGTTTAACCATCCTTTCATTATTATAGCTAATGTGTTATACTTAAGTTAAGCTGATACTCATTTCAACATGTTATTATAGGATAATTTGGTTATCCATCATGGCGAGCCAAAACCCCAAGAGATCTAAGAGTTCGGTGTACTTCCAAGGTGTCGCAAGGCTCGAATCGTCATCTCGACCAGTCAAAACTCTAATGAATTACACTAGTAATCACATTGGTGAGGACCATTGCCCCAACTTTGAATATATCTGTAGGATGTTTGATTCCACAAATTTTCCTGAAGATGACAAAGTTTTAGAAGTGTACCAGAATATCCTGAAAAGCGATATTCATCTGGTAGTTGCTCGGCCACAACTATTCCCATACAATGAGGTAGCACAGTGGTGCCTCACATAGTTTGAAACTACTATGATGAACATCATGAGCAGACAGGGGAAGCAAGTAGCATCCCTCAGACTTGAAGATATTAGCTCCAAATATCATCTTCCCACCCCCACATGCTCTTTAAAAGAACCATTCTTAAAAGGGTTTTCCCATGAAAGAAAAGGACCGATAAAACAAATGAAGCATTGGTGGGTAGACAAAGATGAAATCCTCAAACAAGGTTAGAATTTGGTCCCTGCCCATAGGCTCAAAAATCCATACAAGTTACTAGTGGCCATGCTCTACCGATTATACGGGGAAGAAAAGAGCACACGTTTTCAAATTGATTGGTTACCTTTGGCACACATGATCGTTAGGATGAGACAAATATTCAATTCGACATATATCCTAGCCTTTAATATATTCCTACACGTAAAAAATATCCTAGGTATGAAGAAGCCATGTTTTTATATGTCTTCCTATATGATCGATGCCATTTGTTCATATGTATAGTTTCCTGATCTCGGATGGAATTGGGACTGAAGTCAAGCTCCCATTCATGTATATTTCCCTCTATTATGGAGCGTAAATTACATAAATTGTTTTTATGATATTTGCAATTTATTTCTTTCCCCTCTTCACTCTGTCCTGTTCGGTTTCCCTAGACACATAATCTCATTTGAGGCTAGAAATGGGTTGAAAGGGGTGACCGACTAGTTGCTCTATAAGTATTACTCATTTATCAGGGTTTATGGGACCACCAGAGCCCCACACCTCTTTCCATATTTCATTCTTGACCATTTTTTAATGAGAGAAATAGAGTACCAAACAACGGGGTCTGGATTTACCACACTATTGCAAACCAGTAGTAAAATACTGTGGCCAATATTCCCCCACTACATTGGAATCTATACCATTTCCAATGCCCAACATGCTAGGAAGGAAGCATAGACCTTACAATATTTAACCCTATGTTTGGGAAATCCTAAAGGCCATGATCCTCAGGAGCTAGCTATCAGTCATGTCAGGTTTTTCGGCCTCACTCATCCCAATATCCACGTTGTTGATTTCAAGGAATATAAGTTTAAGGGAGTACTATCGTATGATGAATTCCTACACCATTTGTCTCATGACACTACAAAGCGAGAGCTTGAACTTGAGAAAGAAGAACTCAAGATGGAAACTTTAAATCAATTCCATAAGTTTCTTCAATGAGAAAAAGACATGGGAAACACCAAAGAGAAGCAAAAGACCAAAAAAGAAGAACAACTTGAACAAAATAGCCTCCAAGTTGAGCATGATTATCAAAAAATACAGACTGAAGAGAAGAATAAGATAGAACATGAATGTATCACACATCAATCTGCTTTGCAAAATAAGAAAGAAGAAGAAGAAAAAAGGTTGGCTGAGGAATAAGAATCCAAAAGGTTAGTTGTTGAAGCACAAGCCAAGAAACTGGATGAAGAGGCAAAGGCAAAACGTTTAATGGATGATGAGGCTGAAGCAAAGAAGAAAGTTTATGAGATTTTGAAGCAAAATTTAAAACAGACACCAAGGACTCCATCAACACCCAACCTAGGCATTGTGAATATGCCTCCTACGGAGTACACCCCCATAAGCACCATACCAAGAGATTCCTCCCTCTCCTCCAAAGCCCTCAATTTTGAAGGCTCTATAGTAGCTATTGGAGATTAATACTTCTATAATAGAAAAATAAGCATCGAAAAAATATCAGCAAAGAGGAAGAGAGGAGAAGACACAAGGTTGAAGTCATATGCATGAAGGGTATTGGAGTGGAAGGTAGGGCCTAACCCAGAAGAGAATGCGGTCCAAGCAACTTCAATGCTCAATGCCTTTGCAGGGTTAAATTCCTCCTCTGTCATGGAGGTAACTAACACCCTCAACATAGTCAAGAAACAAGTAACCGAGTTGGAAACAAAGTTGAAAGGTATAAAGCAACAAAGAAACCTGATGAGTGAAGAATTTGAAAAGTAGATGCAAACCCAACGAGACACCCATAGAAACAAGTTAGAGGTAGAAAGACATAAACTCAGTGCCATCCTAGAAAAGAATAGAGGCTAGACATGCACCGTGTAATCCATCAAGGCATAAACATTGGCAGTATGTGAAAAAATAGAGATGGAAAATAATGAGCTCCTTGATTTATTGATCAACATACAAGATGAGCGACAGAAACAACTTAGGTTGCAAATAAAATTGATAGAGAATCAAGGAAGGTATCAGGAAGTGAGTGAGGATTTTGAGAAGATGGTTAGTTGAAAAGATATGCACCAACCTCCATCGACCTTCTTAATAGTATATTCGAAGAGGGAAATAATCAGCTACACAATGCTCTTCAACATCAACAAACCATTCTTCATGAGTGCCTGCTGGACCCAAGTAGTGGTTGTTGACACATGCACACAAACATGGAAAGATGCAACTGATGTCATCAGAGAGGTAGGGGTACAACCAATGCAGTCTATTGATGAAACGACTTATGTGATGTAGGAGCATCGCTCCATGTCAGCCAGCCATCCAGCCAGCCACGTCAGTGAGCATGCATTCATATGCTAAAAGGGAGGCGCAACCTCATTTGAAATTTGAAATTCAATGTAATTAAATGTTTTAGGCTAGTGAGCCATGGAAGCCGTGCCTTTGTGAAAGATGTAGATAAGATAGGCATTTAATGTGTGTATGGCTGAGATCTAGTTCTGATTCTAGACTAGACAACCCATTGAATGTAATTGAATAGAGTAGGTGAACCTGGAGGGAAGCGCTTGATGAGCCCCTAAGGTAAAAGAGATTTTAGATCTCATTTTGAGTTAGTTGAGTTAGACGAGTTAGGTAAGGTTGAGGAGAAGAGCTAGAGAGAGCTCAGGAACACATTGTAATTACAGGCATTTTCCATTTGTTAATAAAAACAAAGCAGTTTTTCCTGCATATTCTGTGTGTATGGATGTCTGTGTGTGTTCCCTATGTATGTTGTGAATGTATGATTGTTGATTCATTCTGCAGGAGTGTGCTTGATTTTAGATTTAGGGTCTTTGAGGTTTCATGTCAGGAGGGCATGACAAAGTGTTGCAGACTCTGAATACCGGTGCATGAGTGCACTTCTGAACTCTGAGGAGTCAGACAAAGACGTGATGCGGCACAGGAACTGAGATCAACAACTCAAGAAGAGGAAGAATACCTTTGAGGTTACTGAAAACCTCAGGAGGCAAGGCTGTGTAGCTGAAAAACAGTTGCAGACATAACTTTGTTGTAAGTTCTGTGGAGCTCTTCCAGGTGGGCATTGAGCATATGCATAGTGGTGCTGAAGAAGAACTCTGCTGAGGAGTTATGTAGGGCTCTGCCAGGTGGGCATCGAGCAAGTGCAAGGAGTGCACGAAAGAAGATAGAACTACTGGAAGTTTTGAGAGGAAGACTCTGCCAGGTGGGCATTAAGCCAGTGCAAGGAGTGCACAGAGGAAGGAACTCCATTGTGAGTTTAGACAGAAAACAAAATCACTGAGGATTCTGAGAAGCTCTGTCAGGTGGGAATTGAGCGTGTGTACAGTGGTGCACAGGAAGACAGAACTGTTGAATGTTCTATGGAAGGAAAACACTCTGCCAGGAGGGCATTGAGACTTTGGGCATTCAGGCTCAGCAGAAGGTCGCTTGAGCAGAAGGATAGCCAGGAATGCATCCATTTCATTCTCCACCTGAAGGAGAAGAAAGACAAAATCCCTCAAGGGGTCTGAGCGTTTGTAGAAGCTCGGGAGGAACAGTGTTCTCATACGTGCAGCGAAGCTCAGAGTGAAGGAGTTCGCAGAGAGAAACAAAGGAAAGGTCGAGGATTTTGGGACCTTGTAAATTCTTCCAAGGTAGGACGAAAGCACAGGGAGCTCTGGAGGAGCAGCAACTGTTCGATCGACAAAAGAAAAGATCTGGACCGTTGAGGAGTTCACATCCAGGAGAAGCTCAGGAGGAGTCTACAAAAGGAGGAGATCGAGAGCCATCGAATCTCATATAGAAATCCCATCAGTCATTGGATCGGGAGGAGTTGCGTGGAGATTAGCCTCTGGAGGAGGAGCGCACGAGGATAAATTATCTGAACTGTCAGATCTTGGATCAGATCGTCGGCAGCCGTCGGATCTGTAGGAGTTGCGCATAGTTTAACCTCTGGAGGAGGAGTGCACGAGGAGGATTTATCTGAGCCATCAGATCTTGGATCAGATCGCCAATAGCCGTCGGATCTGCAAGAGTCACACGGGAGTTAACCCCGTGAACAGGAGGAGAGAAGTCCCGACAGGCATTGGGATATCGGCCATCGGAGAATTGGGATTCTCGAGGTCATGGGAATCGAGACACCATAAGTCTCGAAACACCGACAAGATCAGAGCCGTCCATCTGAGGGATAGGTGTCGGAGATCAAGCTCCCATTGGCATATCATCAATCGGAAAATCGGAATTCCTGAGGACAAGAGAAATGGGACATTGGAAGTCTCAAAATCTCGACGAAATCAAGATCGTCCATCTAGGAGGACGCGTGGCAACCATCAACGCACTGGGGAAAAGCCCGACAGGAGTCGGCGTGGAGGACAAGTGTCAGACATCTGGGGAGAGTCGGTTATCAGGATATCGGAGATCCCGGGAGCAAGGAGTTCGTGCACCTCGAACTCGCGAACCCCATAGCCCCGACGACGTAAGGTAGTGGTTACGGGTGATGGGCATGAGGGCCAGGGCGTAGCTTGGAGGGCTAAACTACATCGGGGATCGGAGGATCAGGAGTTCTGGGTACATGTGCATCTCGACATCATAAACCTCGAAACCCCATGGTCGCATGGAACATTGTATAGCCGGAAGGGGTGAGAGCTCGGGAACGAAGCATATCGCAGATTGGAGAATCGCGAGTCCCGTGGACATGTGCATTTTGGCATTGGAAATGCCAAAACTCCGATAGGAGTAAACCCGAAAGGAGGTAAGGCCACGGACACGGAGGCAGTGGTCATATGGTGGGAGCTTATCTAGGAGGGCTAGCGCATAGGAGCCAAGAGATCATCGACAATTGGGGAATCGAGAGGACTGTGACTCTCAACAACAGAAGCCCCAAAATCCTGATAGTGAGTCAGGAATAACCACGGCTAAGTGCAGAGGCCGTGACAGGGTAAAGAAAGGACCTGTGGATCGGGTGTTTGTCAAGGATTCCATTTCAGGATCTAAAGAGCCACTTCGGCTCGCCAAAAAGGGGATTTTGAGAACGATCCTGTGAGCAGGAGGTCAGGTTGAGAGACCCTGCGGGGTGATAGGTTGGACCTCTCTGCGTCAAGTGGTATAAGAGCCAGGTTGCTTGTCTGTATATTTCAGGCAGGAAGAGAGGCAGGAGGAGATAAGAGAGTACTCTGATACACGTCAAGTGGTATCAGAGCAAGATTTTGTTTGTATCTTGCAGACAGAGGAGCAGGAGGAAGACAGAGCGCTGGAAGACTCTGTGACGATTGTTTGCAAGTAGGCAGCAATCAAGGAGACAGTCAGCAAGATTGTAGGATGAAGCTTAGCACTCAAGCTTGCAGGAGTGACAACAGAAGATATATAAGGGAGGCAGATGGACACAACAAGATGGCTACTGAAGGCCATAGAAAGAAGAGCAAGGCAGAAAAGATTGCGGAATTTGATAAAGAAATGACTAGAGAGCTCTATGAATTAAAGGCAGACATAGAGAAGCTCGAACTACGAATGCGGCAGGATAGGAGGAGGAGACGGATGCATGAGTTGCCCATGAAGAAGTAAAAGGCAAGTTGGCCAGTCAAGCAGTTGATGGTCATGAGATAGCGTAGGCTGTTAAGGAAATGGCTAAGGTATGCTGAAAACCTCAAGGCCACCGGGGAAGAAGAAATGGTTCACATCTGTGAACCAGAAATCGGAGAAATTCTCGGTGAAGAGAATGAATTGGGATCGTCTGATGATCTCAAAGACTGCCAGGAGAGTAGAGAAGAGGAAATTTCAGATTGCCAGGTAGGCAACGAGTTGAGGTCAACTGAGGATCTCATGGACTGTCAGGAGGACAGTCAAGGAATTTCAATTTTCCAGGAGGGCAATGATGAGATATAGCTAAGGGATCTCGAAGACTACCAGGAGGGCAGCGGAAGCATCGAAGACTTCCAGGAGGGCAGAGATGAAAATGCGAGGCCATCTAAAGGTATCATGGGCTCGATGGAGAGTTCAATTCAGCAAGGAGTGTTGATGAAGATGGGATCGGTTGATCTCATAGTCTGCCAGGAGGGCAGCAGAAGCATCCCATATTGCCAGGTGGGTAGGCACAAGTAGATGAGGCTATCTGTGGGTCTCATAAACTCAAAAGTGAGTTGGAATCAGCTAGGGGAGCTGACAGAAAATATGGACTTGGATCAACAGATGCAGCTGATAGAGGAGAAAGGTCAGGATGATATTTTGATGATTGGGGGAATATAGATATTCCTACCATGTGCCCAGGAGGAGGCAGTAAGTTGTGTTGCAGGTGCAACAACAATAGATGAACAGTCAGCTGTGATTGACAAAAGGAAATTTGAGTTGACGATGACTGTCAGAAAGGAAAGGGAATTGGAGCAGACTTTGGGAGTTGCCCAAACAGAAGAAAGGAGGAATGAGCGTTATGAGGAATGACTCAATGATTTTATCTAGTGAGCTGAGGAAGCTATAGCATTGAAGCTGATAGCCGAAGGAGAAGATGAAGAGGATGATGAGGAATGGCTCGATATTTTTAGCTGTGAAGCTGAAAACAATGCAACAGAGGAGGTTGTGGAAGCAGAGGAAGAAGAAGCAGACAACATTTGCTTTGCTGATTTGTGGGATCAGATAGAAGCCCTGGAAGAAAGGGTGAGAGTGCAGGGAAGGCACATCCAATAGGTGAAGTTGGAAATAGATGAGGAAGGCGTGGGAGATCATGATGATCTGCCCAATGGCCAGAAATTTTTGCAGCCGAGGAGACTGCAACAACAGGACCATCCACTAGAACAAATAGATGAAGTGATAGAGGAGATCAGAAGGTTGATGTTGAAGTCAGCAGAGACTGCCAGTGAGGAAACGCTGCACAGAAGAGCAGCAGCAACAGTGACGCAGCAGAAGAAACAACAACAACAGAATGGAGCAGATGCAAAGCTCCAAAGACTTATTTGTGATCCAGGAGGATTCCAAAAGCTAGAGGGGAAGCTCATGAGCAGGAGCTCATGATTTTTGCAGCTATGGAGTATGATGCAGGAGCATCGCTCCATGTCAGCCAGCCAGCCAGCCAACCACGTCAGCGCGCAAGCATTCATATGCTAAAAGGGAGGCGCAACCTCATTTGAAATTTGAAATTCAATGTAATTAAATGTTTTAGGCTGGTGAGCCATGGAAGACGTGCCTTTGTGCAGGCTATAGATAAGATAGGCATTTAATGTGTGTATGGCTAAGATCTAGTTCCAATTTTGGACTAGACATCCCGTTGAATGTAATTGAATAGAGTAGGTGAACCTGGAGGGAAGCGCTCGATGAGCCCCTCAGGTAAAAGAGATTTTAGATCTCATTTTGAGTTAGTTGAGTTAGACGAGTTAGGTAAGGTTGAGGAGAAGAGCCAGAGAGAGCTCAAGAACACATTGTAATTACATGCATTTTCTATTTGTTAATAAAAACAGAGCAGTTTTTCCTGCATATTCAGTGTGTATGGATGTCTGTGTGTGTTCCCTATGTATGTTGTGAATATATGATTGTTGATGCATTATGAAGGAGTGTGCTTGATTTTAGATTGAGGGTATTTGAGGTTTCATGTCAGGAGGGCATGACAAAGTGTTGCAGACTCTGAATACCAGTGCATGAGTGCACTTCTGAACTCTCAGGAGTCAGAAAAAGACGTGTTGTGGCACAGGAACTGAGATCAACAACTCAGGAAAAGGAAGAAGACCTTTGAGCTCACTGAACACCTCAGGAGGCAAGGCTGTGTAGCTGAAAAACAGTTGCAGACAGAACTTTGCTGTAAGTTCTGTGGAGCTCTGCCAGGTGGGAATTGAGCATATGCACAGTGGTGCTGAAGAAGAACTTTGCTGAGGAGTTCTGTAGGGCTCTGCCAGGTGGGCATCGAGTAAGTGCAATGAGTGCACGAAAGAATATAGAACTGCTGGAATTTCTGAGAGGAAGACTCTGCTAGGTGGGCATTGAGCCAGTGCAAGGAGTGCACAGAGGAAGGAACTCCATTGTGAGTTCAGACAGAAAACAAAATCACTGAGGATTCTGAGAAGCTCTGCCAGTTGGGCATTGAGCGTGTGTACAGTGGTGCACAGGAAGACAGAACTGTTGAACGTTCCATGGAAGGAAAACACTCTACCAGGAGGGCATTGAGACTTTGGGAATTCATGCTCAACAGAAGGTCGCTTGAGCAGAAGGATAGCCAGGAAGGCATCCATTTCATTCTCCACCTGAAGGAGAAGAAAGACAAAATCCCTCAAGGGGTTTGAGCATTTGTAGAAGCTCAGGAGGAACAACGTTCTCATACGTGCAACAAAGATCAGAGTGAAGGAGTTCGCAGAGAGAAACGAAGGAAAGGTCGAGGCTTTTGGGACCTTGGAAATTATTCCAAGGTAGGACGAAAGCACAGGGAGCTCTGGAGGAGCAGCAGCCATTCGATCGGCAGGAGAACAAATCTGGACCGTTGAGGAGTTCACGTCTAGGAGAAGCTCAGGAGGAGTCTACAGGAGGAGGAGACCGAGAGCTGTCGGATCTCATATAGAAATCCCGTCAGCCGTTGGATCGGGAGGAGTTGCGCGGAGATTAGCCTCTTGCGGGGGAGCGCACGAGGAGAAATTATCAGAACCATCAGATTTTGGATCAGATTGCTGGTAGCCGTCGGATCTGCACGAGTTGCGCATAGTTTAACCTCTGGAGGAGGAGTGCACGAGGAGGATTTATCTGAGCCGTCAGATCTTGGATCAGATCACCGACAGTCGTCGGATCTGCAAGAGTCACGCGGGATTTAACCCCGTGAACATGAGGAGAGAAGTCCAGACAGGCCTCGGGAAATCAGCCATCGAAGAATCGGGATTCTCGAGGTCGTGGGAATCGAGACACCATAAGTCTCGAAATGCCGACAAGATCAAAGTCATCCATCTGAGGGACAGGTGTCGAATATCAAGCGCCCGTCGGCATATCGTCAGTCGAGAAATCGGAGTTCCTGAGGACAAGATAAATGGGACATTGGAAGTCTTGAAATCCCGACGAAATCAAGATTGTCCATCTAGGAGGACGCGTGGCAACCATCAATGCACCGGGGAAAATCTCGACAGGAGTAGGCATGGAGGACAGGTGTCAGACATCTGGGGAGAGTCGGTTATCGGGATATCGGAGATCCCAAGAGAAAGGAGTTTGTGCACCTCAAACTCACGAACCCCGTAGCCCTGATGGCGTAAGGTAGTGGTTACGGGTGATGGTCTTGAGGTCCAGGGCATAGCTTGGAGGGATAAACTACATCGGGGATCGGAGGATCAGGAGTTCTGGGTACATGTGCATCTCGACATCATAAACCCTGAAACCCCGATGGGAGTATGACTGGGGTCATATGGTAGTAGGTCGCATGGACCATTGTATAGCCGGAAGGGGCGAGAGCTTGGGAACGGAGCATATCGTGGATCAGAGAATCGCGAGTCCCATGTACATGTGCATTTTGTCATTGGAAATTCCAAAACTCCGATAGGAGTAACCCCGAAAGGAGGTAAGGCCACGGACACGGAGGCAATGGTCATATGGTGGGAGCTTAGCCAGGAGGGCTAGCGCATAGAAGCCAAGAGCTCATCAGCAATCGGGGAATCGAGAGGACTATGACTCTCGATAGCAGAAGCCCCAAAATCCCGATAGTGAGTCAGGAATAACCACGGCTAAGTGAAGAGGCCGTGACAGGGTAAAGAAAGGACCTGTGGATCGGGTGTTTATCAAGGATTCCATTCCGGGATCTAAAGAGCCACTTCGGCTCACCAGAAAGGGGATTTTGAGAACAATCCTGTGAGCAGGAGGTCAGGTCGAGAGACCCTGCGGGGTGATAGGTTGGACCTCTCTACGTCATTATGTCAACACTAAGATGGTTTAATTGGAATATCTAAAGAAATCCAACCAGGTGAGCATTCAGGATTTGATGTTGTTTGAAGAAAAATCAATTGAAGAACATGTATTGCTTCCTACCCGACTCACCCACAAAATCCAATCCTTTGTAAGAGCCACATCAGAGCGGTTATATCAATAAGTGTCCGCAAAAGTATGTAATGGAAAATAAGTCTTAGAGAGATTTCAATCAAGCAAACTCGAGAGAATTTTAAATGACCACTCCATTTGGAAAGAGTACCAAGACCAACTATAGGAGCAGGCCAAGTCATGATTACAAAATTCCATAGTTATTTCTAGATGTTGTTTTCTTATGATATTGTAATATAATTTTGAATATGAAGAGTTCCTTTTGTGAAACAACCCTAATTTCATGATTGCCAGGAAGAATGATTGTAAACATTCACCCCTCACTATATAAAAGGAGCGCTACCCATTTGAAAGGGATTTTGGTTTTTGAATGTAACATGGCAATATTTTTTTACTGCAAGTGAATTTGAATCTGAGACATTTTGAAGTTGGAGATTATGGTATTGATGTGTATGAATGTGATTATTCTATTCATGCATATATCTTATTGTAGTATGTGAATATTAGTTGATGGATTAATTTTGAATTAATATTTATAGTTTGCAATTATCATGGTATTCAGATGAGTACAACGATAGTATAATGTTGTTAAATAATAAATTCTTTGGTTCTTATCGGTTATGCTATCAAACTTGTGTATCACTTGTGTCATGAATTTATTCTATGCAAGTAATACACATTATTCACTGTATTCATTTACATTGCTAGTTTTCTCCTGATCATGATAGGTTAGTTTGGTGTTATTTTAGAAACTGCATCTTAGAATAATAATCATACCTCTTAGCTTAAATTTAGTAAGAAATGATTATTTTTTTTCATTTTATTTTTAATTCATCTGAGAACATCCGGTTCTCAGATTCATATTTAGTTTTTATTTTTAGTTAGTATTCTAGTTAGTTGGTAACCAGGCCAAAATCTATTAGGAAGCGCTACCCCAAATGAGAGTGGGTCTAATTGGGACCTTCCATTGGGTGTTTTATCTCATCTAATTGAGTGGATAATTTTGGACAGTCAACATAAATGGTGCTAGAAGGAGGGCCACAGAACTGAATGGCTACAAACAAAAATTTAAATTCTTCTCGTTCTGCCCCACAAGTAAGCTTTTCCTCAATAATTGATTCCCATCAAGTTCACCCCGAACATAATTTCTTCCCTTCAGAATATATGGTGAACACTCCAACTCAAGTCAACATTCACCGCATTCTTGCTCACCTCAAAACATCTTTTTCTTCCCCTCAACCTCATGTCTTAATTATCTCAGAGATTGAAGCCTTAGTAAGGCCCTTGACCGAACGATCCAATCATACATTGACTAGAAAAATTAGTATATAGACCAAAAAAATACCCTTGGATTACTCTATACCTAAAAATCACGAATATCTTCGACATATAGATCCCTTTTTTGTCGACCCAAACTCCTATCAAGAAAATTGTTCAGTTGGGACCCCTGAATATCACGTTCCTGAAAATATTTTTGATTTCCTCAAGGTTTCAGAATTTAATCTTGAGTATCATATACTCGTCAGTGGTGTAGGAGGTAGATGACTTTCACCTTCTGAGTCACACCCTCACACTCCCATAGATGATTCGAAGGACAATTCTAAAGAAAGAGACAGATTTGAGAGAGAACCTGAAGATAACCCCTATCAAATCATTGTATATAAGCCCCCAAACATGGCTAGAGAAAAGATGAACCAAAATCCTCCCCCCTACCAACCATAGTAATTTGCTAACATGATCACTATGCCAGGAATTCAGCATGACATGCCCAGACACCCTCACAAATTTCTACCTAAATTTGATCATGACAAAAAAGATTCAACCGAAAACCATGTTAGGAAATTCTTGTTGGCTACTAGGTTACAAAGAATTCGTCATGAAGACATATTCTACCGTTTATTTACCCTTAAATTTTAACAAAAAGAATCGATGTGGTATTTATCTCTAGAAGAATCCTCCATTCCAAACTGGATAACTTTTGAAACCTCTTTCCTTCAAAAATTCGGGGAAAAAAAAACACCAGCCACCCGGGTTCTCGAACTCTCAAGAGTCAAGATGGATTCAAAAGAATTAGTTACTGATTACAATAAATGATTCCTCACCTTGTTAAAATGGATCCAACGGGCCTCAAAACCTGATGAAGATGTCACTATTGAATTTTACTCCTCTGGTTTACCCATGTCTATGGCCATATATGTAAAAAAATTTGAAAAGGACACTCTAGAAGAAGCTTTCCAAGAATCCCTTAAATTTGAAAAAAAATTGTTAAGTTTAAAAGGCATTTCCAACTCAAAACCATCTAAATATAATGGTAAAGGTAAAAAATCTGTGTCTAAGCCCAATGAAGATAAAAGTACTTTTGATTTGATGGATATGGAATCTCTTCATAGAATCATAAAAAATCTATCCAATGACCTAATTGACCTGAAAAGGGGTAGTAGAGAGGGATCTTCCAATCATAAAAGGTTCTTTAATTCCCCCCCAATAAATATAATAACACTCCCCCAACCAACGAAACCACCCCCTCTTAGATGAAAGGCATCAATATCGAGGATATTGTCTAGGCCCTTCAAACTTGGGAAACAAAGAATATGACTGAAACCAATGATGAGGGAGAAGGAGGTCAGGAGCAACAAGAATAACCCTAGTAATCTAACAAGATGGTATAACAATAGTTAAACTCAATTTGGGACATATATTTTGGAGAATATCAAGAAGAAGTTGAAGAAGTGCATGTCTCACAAAACCTCGTAACCACTAGGATTTCTATTAAGAATATTCCCGATGATACCCCCGATACCTCTAATCCTGCTTCTCCCACTGCCACTACTCCCAAACAATATTCTCTTTCGACCAATGACTCTCCTAATTCATCCAAAAATACTCCTTCCAATCCCAAAAAAATAGATAAAACAATGAAACCAAATATTTATCCCACACACTTGGCCAGATTGGAATTTAAATTTATAGAAGATCTAAAGAAAACAAAAGACAACATTTCTTTTTTTGAACTCATGAAGATTCCACAAATCTAAGAGAATTTTATCAAAATGCTACAAGGTAAAAATTATCCTGGCACTAAGGAATTAAACTATGGAACCAAAAAGGGAATCACCAAGGTAACTTCACCTGACAACAACACTCCATCTAAAAGTCAGGTCATGACTAATGCGTCCTTAACGAGTCAAAGATCCAGGCCCACCACCTTGCCTTTTCTTATCACTTTCGAAGTCTTTAATAGGAATGTTCATAATTTCATGGTGGACTTAGGAGCTTCATCTAATGTCATGTCCATTAAATTCCGTGAGAATCTTAACATCAAAATTGAACCATCTAACATTCAGATCATTCAGTTAGACATAACTAAATTTAAGGTGATTGGAGAATTGAAAAAGGTTTTGATCAGGATGTCTGCTAACCCAAAATTTCATCAAACCATTGATATAATAGTAATATTTATTCCAAACAACTATGGCATGTTGTTAATTCAATATTGGTTGGCTATGTTAAATGGCTACTTTGCTACCGACTAGTCCCATTTGTGGCTCCCTTACAATGGTAAAATGAATTAGATCAAGATCAACAAGGAAATGTATATAAAAGATGTTGTTACTGAAGTGGATGATCTGAATGAATCAATAATGTTCAACCATTCTATTCTTGGGAATTATTCATTTGAAACATTCTTTGGGAATTTTGTAGCTGAACTATCATCTCTTGCAGATTCTGACATGAAAACTGAAATCCTTCATTACACCCAAGTTATTGAGCCCAGTTGTAATATATCTGATCAAACTAACAATTCCCTTGATGTACATACAAACATAGTTTCTAGGGATAACCGAGAACAACGTATTGACTCTACTCACCTTTATAAAACCAAAAAATATGATCCTGACATGTGGACATTATTTTTCTGTGGATCCAAGTCTTTAGAAGGTGCAGGCGCAGGTTGCATACTAAAATACCTGCAAGGTGCTAAAATTTTAATTGCATGTAGAATGGAATTTCCTTGCACCAACAATACTATCGAATACGAAGCCCTAATATAGGGGATAAAGAAGGCTTTTGACTTCAAATTAGAAAAAATAATGGGATTTATTGATTCCAAAATCATCGTCAAACATGTATTAAACACCATCCATTGTCTTTCAATCCACTTAAAAATTATCAGTCTGAGGTATGTGAGATAATTAAATCTTTCACTTCTTTCAATATTAACATCATTCCCCAATCGTTGAATTCTGACACTGATTTGTTAGAAAATGTGGCATCTAGTTTAATACCCTCATATGGATTGATGCCTAACTCCTTCTCTATTGAAATTTTGTACATGCCATCAATTCCAAACAATATCGTGAATTGGACGGTCTTTGATGATGAACAATAATTCATTAATTTTCTACACCTCAAAGATACCTTCAAGGATTATATCATATATGAAGGCCAACACGACTTGTTGATAAATACTGATAGTAATGGTAATTCTAAAGTAACAGACACAGTAGGCCAGACCAACAATATTCCAAGGAGTGTGATTAGACTAGAAAAACTCTACGACCTTCAAGAAAAATTGAAAAATATCACTAACTATAAGACCAATAAATCATACATGCATTTTGAAAAAATAAACCTGGGATCAAAGATTGCTCCTCAGAATGTCAACCTGGGAAAAATTGCTCTCCGTAAGAAAGGTGGTCATACATCAATTTATTCAAAGAATATAAATACATATTTGCATGGATGTATGAGGACCTCAAGACATATGATAAAAATATTACACTTCATGTCATTCCCATGAAACCTCAAACCAAGCCATTCCAAAAAAAGTTCAGGAAGATGCATCCCAGTCTTGAACCTCAAGTCACAACAAAGCTAAAACAATTGTTGGTGGCCATAATCATTTTTCCAGTAAGGCATACACAATGGATATCAAAATTAGTGCTAGTAACTAAAAATAATGGGGATATCAGGCTTTGTGTTGATTCTAGAAATGTAACTAAAGCCTCAATAAAAGATAACTACCCTGTTCCTTCCATGGAACAAGTTATACAGTGTGTGTCCAGATCAGAAACACTCTCCCTACTAGATGTATTCTTAGGATATAATAAAGTCTTAGTAGCTCATGACTACCAACTCAAGACAACTTTCAAAACCAAATGGGGAACATATGCCTATATAAAGATGCCTTTTAGACTGATAAATTTTGGAGCTACTTTTCAATGAGCCATGGATATTTCCTTTAGAGGTCTGCTCAGAGAATGTGTGGTAGTGTACCTAGATGACATAACCATATTCTCAAAGAATAGAGAGGACACCATCTCTCACTTGAATAAGGTATTCAATTGATGTAGGAGATAGAACATCTCTCTGAACCCCAAGAAATCCATTTTCACCGTTAATGAAGGAAAAATCCCGAGTTTCATCATCTCCAAGCATGGTATTTAGATTGAACTTGAGAGAACCAAAGAGATCTCTAATATCCCTCCCTCTCAAAAAAAAAATCTATGTAGTCGTTCCTCAAGATGATAAATTTTGCAAGACAGTTCATACCCAGTTTTTTCAAGACAGTAAAACTCCTACAAGATATGATAAAAAATAATGTTGAATTTAGATGGGGGTCTAAAGAGAAGGAGGATTTTGACAAAATCAAAGAATATATTGTGCAAGCACCTGCACTGTTGAGTCCATACTTTGATTGAAATTTCATCCTCTACACATTTTCCTCCCATACTGAATTTGCAGTGGTCTTAACACAGAAGAAATCATAAGGAGATGCATTTCCTATTACTTTTATGATTTTAGGTCTACAAGGAGCCGAGCTAAATTATCTTGAAGTTGATAAACAAGATTATGTGGTATTTAAAGCTGTCAAGCATTTTCAACCATTCTTACTCAAATCTAAAACTAAGGTTATTGTTTCCTACCCAGCCGTCAAAAACCTCCTGGTACAAAATGATTTGGTAGAAAAGAGACCTAATTGGATCATGATTCTACACGAATATGACCTGGATATCAAACCTGTGAAAAAATGTTAAAGAGAAAGGACTATGTAAACTAGACGCATAATTTCCCTACATTGAATCTTAGGAAGATGCCCTGTATCAAGATTTCAAGATATTTGAAAAATAATTATGTTGCATCCTAGTTGTTTTAGACCCCTGGTTCTATGAAATGAAATATTAATTGACTCATGGGTTGGATCCACCTTATCTATACCCCAAAAAGAAAAGGGCCCTATGGATTGAATCCTCCCAATATCAGTTGATCTAGGGAATCCTATGTAGAAAAAATTATGATGGCATATTCCTCAGATGCTTGGAGAAAAGGGATGCTGAGAAAGTCCTCTCTGAGATCCATAGTGGACCCAAAGGAGTACATTACGATGAAGATACTATTGCTCACAAAATCAGGGTGAGATATTATTGTCCCTCCTTATTCAAAGACTCTCATGCATATGCAAGGAAATTCCAGCAATTCCAGACCTCAACCGAAAGAGAAAATAAATTTTATTTCCCCTTATAGACAGATCATCGAACACCCCTTCTAGCAGTGGGGGTTGGACGTGATTAGGGAGATCAATCCCAAATCATCACAGTTTCATAAATACATATTTATGACTATTGATTATTTCACTATATGGAGCAAAGCAATCCCCTTGAAAACCACCAATGAAAATGAGGTGATTTCATTCCTTGAATCACACATCATCACTAGGTTTGGAATTCTAGTCTTTTTAATTTTTGATAATGCCAACTATTTTTATTCTCTTAAATTTACTGAATTCTCCATCGAAAGAACCATTAAGGTTAAGTACTCAATGAATTACTACCCACAAGGAAATGGTTTAGCATAATTGAATAATAAGAACCTCATTAAAATCCTTAAAAAGATTGTTAATGATAATCAAAGAAATTGGCATCTTGCTCTTCAGAATGCTCTCTAGGCCGACATAGTAACTACCAAGTCATCCATTAGTAACTCCCCTTTTTTCTTGGTCTACGGAAAATAAGTCATTGTTCCAACCCATACTTTCCTACCCGCTTTACAATTGGCCCAATTCGTCCAAGACAAAGCCTGTCTGATAATGCAAGAAAGGTTAAACATGCTGCTAAAACTTGAAGAAGAAAGGGAAAAAGCTAAGGTGAACCTGACTCAACACCAAGAAGTAATTAAAAAATGGTTCAATAAATGAAATGTAGGAAAAAAATACTTTCAATAAGGAGACTTTGTTCTCAAATTGGAAAAAGCAAATGAACTTAAAGGGAAACACTCCAAATTCCATAAACTATGTCTAGGACCCCATCTGATCCACCAAAAAATAGGTCCTAGGAATTTCATACTCAAAACATTAGAGTGAGATGAGGAGGAACTCCCTGTCAATGGCCAAATACTAAAAAAATATTTCTCCTGATTACCAATGGTGATGCATCTTTGTACATAGTAGTTTTTTCAGTAGTTGTTTTTACTAATTTTGTTTCACTTCAATAATCTCATTGTTTCTTGATTTTGTTTCTTCTTTTATCCTTCATATTTTAGTTTACAATAACTCACATCACTGTATGTTACCTTGGACTAGTCTCTCTTTCACAATAGGGACCCAATACTTTTTGACCTATGTTAGTTCCTTGTCCCGTGAGTACCTTTCTAGTGGTGATTGTTGAACCAATCAAAGATCAATGTTTATATTCGTGAACAAATGGTAGCACATAAAAGAGGGACTTGTTCATATGTACCTAAATAAAGCTTATGGCCTTCAAATTTTGTACCTTTCAATGATCTCCATCGATTATTCCCTCTTATGTGACCATTCTCATGGCTTGCCAGTGTTCCATTCAAGTTTTTTGAAATGCCCTGAATTCAATATCTTCCACATAACTTCAGTGTCTCTGCCCATTATTTCCCCATTTTAAAACATATCTATGATTCCTATTTCATGTTTATCATCACCTATATTGCAATCACAATATTTAAATTATATATATAAATGGTGGATACAAAAGTATAATCATGAGGAAGTTAAAAAAATACTATTAAAAGCATGGGAAGTACAAGTAAGCCTATCAGGGCTATGGATGCTCACTGACAGCAAAGAAATGCTAGGAAAGAGAGGTAATGCAAACACTTCGATCTACAACAATTGACACATTTTTTCTTTTTGGTTTCACACTCATTGTTTCACTGTGGATTTATGAAGTTACCCATAAATGATCACTTGAATTATGTGGAAGATCATTAATAACATGTTTTCTCTATAGATTTCATTCAGGCCAGTGAATGTGGGGTCCCTAAGTTGAGTACTAAATTGACTTTTTAGAAGGTAAATTTCTCTTCAAATTTGGTTGAAGTCTCTCTCTCTTTTTGGGATTCAGAGATAACTAGTTCTTCCCAGTAAGTTTCCATTTGTTGTGGCTCACTTCCTACAAATCCCCCCCAAATTTTTAAATTTTATGGGTCCCTTAATTTTGTTTTCCTTTTACACCTATTTTATACCCTACAAGATCTACATCCAAATTTCACTAAGACAACACAAGATTAACTCAAATTTATTTCGGGATCGTGTTCATTGGAGTCCCTTACTTCACGTTTTAACTTAAATTCTGATCATTGCACTCTGATGAATTTGGCACATACATTGCTTTACTTCCATGACACCCCCTTGGATCATTACATCAAATCCAAAATTCCTCATCTACCGAGCCGATATGACCTATCAAACAACCACCTCCCCAAATGGCATCCTAAGATTGGATCTTTGACTTCTCAGTTTTCCATTCTCCAATGAGTTGCCTTTATTGTTTCTGGGACACAAAAACATCTCTAAAGTATCGAAGGAATATTGCCTTAGATACCTTTCTCTTCGGAAGCCTTCTTAAGCTCCATCTTCTCAAACCCCGAAGATAAAACTCTGATAGCCTCTTGAACCTTCCTGCATGTGTATCCCGTGCCTTCTCCTAGGCCAGAAGAATATTCATCGATACTGCAATAGTCGGAGCTCAAGTGTGCTACCATCCTTCAAATATCCAACAACTATGTTATGAAATCTTCTACGTCACATGTTTAGCATGTCTTTCTAGAAAAAATGAATATTCTAATGATACCTTCCCCTTAGGTTTTAGTTTCGACCTCATCTTGATTTACCCCGATAACAATACCCCGATAGGTCCCACCTCTTACCGTAACACTACTTATTGGTTGACGTTGTAGGTTCACTTGCTGGTCCATATATGAGGGAATATACCTTCGATACCTTTCCCCTTAGAGATCGAAATAACCCATGATCTCTTGTTCTCCGAATGCATGATCCCAATAATGGTCTTATTTTAAAATATAGTTTGAAACTTTCCCCTATTCCCGAATCAAGGAAACCATCAGTCTTTATGGGCCTTAATGGCATATTTGATGCATATTAACAAGAGAATTTAAGCCCAGATTTAGTAAGATCCTCATACACACCTGAGTTATGGCATACTTGTGTTAGGCTGATATGTGTTGTGAGTTATAAAAGCACCTGTTTTCAGACACAACTTACACCGTAAGTTTTTGAAACATAGTCTACGAAGCTTGTGTTTTGTCTTGATCCCTCTGTTTGTTGAGATCTCCTACTCTATTACTGCAATTGCTTGATTATGGGTAACCTATTTTCTGTTTTTTAACTACCCTTTCATTATTACAGTTAACGCATTATACTTAAGTTAATATGATATGTGTTTCAAAGTGTTATTATAGGATAATTTGGTTATCGATCATGGTGATCTAAAACCCCAAGATATTTAAGAGTTCGGTGTACTTCAAGGGTTCCACGGGGCCTAAATCATCATATCAACCAGTCAAAAATATGATGACTAACACTATTCCTCACACTGGCGATGACCATTACCTGAAATTTGAAGAGATAGACATGATATTCGATTTCGCAGATTTTCTTGAATATGACAAAGTTTTAGAAGTGTACCAGAATATCCTAAAAAGTGGTATTCATCTGGTATGTTCCTAGCCACAACTCTTCCCATACAATGAGGAAACATAGTGGTGCCTCAGACAATTTGACACTATTATGATGAACATCATGAGAAAATAGGGGAAGTGAGTAGTGTCCCTCAGACTTGAAGATATTAGCTCTAGATATTATCTTCCCACCCCCACATTCTCTTTAAATGAACCATTCTTAAAAGTTTTTGCACAAGCAAGCAAAGAACTAGAAAAAAAAGATGAAGTACTGGTGGGTAGTTAAAGATAAAACCCTCAAACAAGGTAAAAAATTGGTCCCTGCCCACATGCTCAAAAATCCATACAAGTTGTTGTTGGCCATGCTTTGTCGATTATACGTGGAAGAAAAGAGCACAGATTTCCAAATCGACTAGTTACCTTTGGCACACATCATCATTAGGATATGACAAATCTTCAACTTTGGAAGATATCCTAGCCTTTAATATATGCCTACATGTAAAACATCTCCCAGGTATGAAGAAGACAATTTTTTTATATGTCTACCTATATGATCGATGCCATTTGTCTATCTGTACAATTTCCCGATATGGGATGGAATTGGGACCGAAGTCAAGCTTCCATTCATATATATTTCTCTTGATTATGGAGCATAAATTATAGACAACAATATTATGATATTTTCAATTTATTTCTTTCCCCTCTGCACTCCATCCTATTCGGTTTCCCCAAACACAAAATCTCCTTTGAGGCTAGAAATGGGATGAAAGGGGTGGTCGACTGGTTCTTCTATAAGTATTACTCATTTATCAGGGTTTATCAAACCACCAGAGCCCCACACTTGTTTCCATATTTCATCCCGTACCATTTGTTAATGAGGGAAATAACATACCAAACTATGGGGTCTAGAGTTACCACACTATTTCAAACCAGTAGTAAAATACCATGGCCAATATTCCCCTTCCACATTGGAAGCTATACCATTTCCAATGCCCAACATGCCAGGAAGGAAACATAGACCTTACATGAGTTAACCATGTGTTTGAGAGAGCCTAAAGGCCATGATCCTAATGATCTTTCTATCATTCATTTCAGGTCTTTCGACCTCACTTATCCCAATATCCACGTTGTTGATTTCGAGGAAGATAAGTTTAAGGGAGTACTCTCATATGATGAATTCCTACACTAGTTGCCTCATGATGCTTCAAAGCGAGAGCTTGAACTTGAGAAAGAACAATTCAAGAGGAAAACTTTAAACCAA
This sequence comes from Picea glauca, assembly GCA_000966675.3. Taxonomy (NCBI): domain Eukaryota; kingdom Viridiplantae; phylum Streptophyta; class Pinopsida; order Pinales; family Pinaceae; genus Picea; species Picea glauca. The sequence goes on along the minus strand of JZKD02S1648728.1, from coordinate 286,280 downwards.
TTCCAAAAGTTTCTTCAGTGAGAACAAGACACTGACAACACCAAAGAGAAAGAGAAGACCAAGAAATAAGAACAACTTGAACAAAAAAGGCTCTAAGCTGAGTAGGATTATAAAAAAAGATAGACTAAAGAGAAGGAAAAGATATGACATTACCTCATCAAACTTCTTTGTAAAAGAAGAAAGAAGAAAAATCCAAAAGGTTTGCTGAGGAATAAGAATCCAAAAGGTTAGGTAATGAAGCACAAGCCAAGAAATAAGATGAAGAGGTAGAGGAAAAATGATTGGTCGACGAGGCTGAATAAAAGAAGAAATTTGATGAGCTTTTGAAGCATAATTTAAACTAGACACCAAGAACTTTGTCAACACCCAACCTAGGTATTGTGAACATACCTCCTCCTGAGTACACCCCCATAAGAACCATACCAGGATATTCCTGGCTCTCCTCCCAAGCCCTCAATTTTGAAGGCTCTGTAGTAGCTATTGGATATTACTACTTGATAACAGAAAAAGAAGCATCGAGAAAATATCGATGAATAGGAAGAGAGGACAAGACACAAGGTTGAAGTCATCTGCAAGAAGGGTATTGGAGTGGAAGGTAGGGCCTGACCTAGAAGAGAATGCAGTCCAAGCAACTTCAATGCTCAACCCATTTGCAGGGTTAAATGCCTCTTTGTCATGGAGGTAACTAACAACCTTAGCACAACCAGGAACCGAGTAGCCGAGTTGGAAACATATTTGAAAGGTGTAAAGGACCAATTTTCCATAGATGTAAAGGAAGTTGTAAAAGAACTTGGAGGTCTCAATTCAGGGAAGATAAATGGTGCCCTAAAGGCACAAATAGACCCAATGAGAGAATAATTGAAAAGTGGATGCAAACCCAATGGGACACACACAAAAATGAGTTATAGGTGGAAAGACACAAACTCAATGTCATCCTAGAAAATACAAGAGCCTCAACATGCACCATGGAATCCATCAAGGCAAAAACATTGGCAGTAAGTGAAAAACCAATGATGGAAAAGAATGAGCTCCTTGATCTGTTGATTAGCATACATGATGAGTTCTAGGAACTACTTAGGTTGGAAAGCACTTTTATAGATACTAAAAGAAAATATCAAGAAGAAAGTGAGGATTTTGAGGAGATGGTTAGTTGGAAGGACATGCACCGACCTCCACCTACCTCCCTGTCGGTATACTCAAAGAGGGAAATACTCAGGTATCGAATTCTCTTTGACATCAACAAACCGCTCTTCATGAGTTCCCACTCCACCCAAGGAGTAGTTGTTGACACATGCTCACAACTGTGGAAAGATGAAAATGAACTTGTCGCAGAGGTAGGGGTACAACCAATGCAGTCTATCGATGAAACAACTTGTTTCAACACCAATATGGTTGAAGTGGAATATTTAAAGAAATACATGCAGGCGAGCATTCAATATTTGATGTTGTATGAAGAAAAATTAATTGAATAACATTTGTTTCTTCCTACCTGACTCACCCACAAAATCCAATCGTTTGTAAAAGCCACATCGGAGCGGTTATATCAATAAATGTCCACAAAAGTCTGCAACAGAGAATCGATCTTAGAGAGATTGAAATAAAGAAAACTAGAGATCATTTTAAATGACCACTCTACTTGGAAAGAATACCAATACCAACTATAGGAGTGGGCCAATTCATGATTACAGAATTCCACAGTTCCTTCTAGATGTTGTTTTCCTCTGATATTATAATTTAATTTTGAATACGAACAGTCATTTTTGTGAAACAGACCTAATTTCATGATTTCCAAGAATATAAATTGTAAACATTCACCTCTCACTATATAAATGGAGTATTGCCCATTTAAAAGGGCTTTTGGTTTTTGAATGTAACATGACATTAAATTTTTACTGCAAGTGAATTTGAATCTGAGAGACATTTCAAAGTTGGAGATTATGGTATTGATGTGTACGAATGTGATTATTATATCCATGAATATATCTTATTATAGTATGTGAATATCAATTTATGGATTACTTTTGAATTAATATTTACAGTTTGTAGTTATCATGGTTTTCAAGATGAGTACAGTGATAATATAATGTTGTTAAATAATCAATTCTTTGGTTCTTATCGATTATGCTATTAAAATTATGTATCACTTGTGTCATGAATTTATTATATGCAAGTAATACACATTATTCATTGTATTCATTTACTTTTATAGTGTGCTCATGATCATGATAGGTTAGTTTGGTGTTATTTTAGAAACTGCATCTTAGAATAAAAATCACACCTCTTAGCTAAACTTTAGTAAGCAATGTTTATTTCTTTTCATTTTATTTTTAATTCATCTGAGAACCTTTGGTTTTCAGATTCATATTTAGTTATTATTCTAGTTAGTTGGTAACCAAGCCAAAATCTCATTCGAATCACTACCCCAAAAGAGAGTGGGTCCAATTGGGACCTGCCATCGGGCGTTTCCCCTCATCTGATTGAGCAGGTCATCTCTGCCCATCAACACCTTGAGGACAAGGTTGTTTTTTAAGGGGGGAGGGAATGTTAGGGACCTAACCTCCCTAACCCTTGATGTAGGTAGGATAATATATTTTCCATGTAATGAAGGCCAATATTAATAAGGCCTAGTAATAAGGAAGAATAAGTCAAGTGTAAAAAGACCTAATGGAAGCTTCCACTTCTAGAAGATATCATCTAGATTGTTCTTTTGATAGATAGATTTAGTATAAATAATAGTCGAGGGCATGGGAAGTGTTTGTCTTGAGAATTATTGTAATAGAGCACTGCTTTGCTGAAGGTTTCCCCTTCGAAGAGGTAAGTGAACATTGTTTCCTATCAATAAAGGTATTATTTTAGTGTCATGGTTTCATATATTGTGTTGTTCCATTGTTATTATCTGCAATATTTTTGTTTTCACCTATTATAATAGATCTCGTACCTTAAAAGAATGGTTGAAATTTCCCACTTTCTTGAGTAGTTGACATAATGGATGAATCCTCTTGAAGAAGGTGTTGAAGAAGATGATAAATTATTCTCAATTATGGATTCAATTTACTCATATGATTCATATGTTCCCATGATATTTCTACTACCTTTTTTGCTATGTGTCATACTAACCATGGGCATGGAATGTAACGGTGAGAATGGACTAAGCCTTTCTTTATTTATTTTTTTCTATCCAAATCACATATAATTTGAGTACTAATAGAAAGATTGCAATAGGGAGAATATGAGATTGGTTTCTTCCACAATTTCTAAATCTACTAAATCAAATTGGTGTGATTAAGTTTTCACTTGCTTTGATAAGCACCAAGTTTGTAAATTGTCTCTTCTTTCTATATCAAGGGAAAAAGAATAAATTTTGGGCCCAAATTATTGGCAACCAAAAACCCACACAAAACACAACCAAAAGTAAATTTGAAATTCTAACAATGTGTATTTACCACAACCAATATATTCTTATTCTTGGTAGTTGAGATTCCAAAAGCAACCCAACAATCAATAGAAGCATTTCAAGAGAAAACAAAATGTTATTCATATTCTCTGCCATCAATTCACATTCTACACTCATTAGGACCAATACAAAAATGTACAACCCCAACAACTCTTTGATTTTATGATATTTTTGTGTTATCAACTTTCCATAGTACATTTAAAAAAAACAAGCCTTGCATTCCTTCATTTGGTGACCCTCCCATTGGACTACATAAAGTTGTCTATTGTAAAGTGTTGGATCAAGAAAAACTTGGGACACGCTTCAATTTGTATTGTACAATCATCATTATTTGAAACCAACTAATGGTAACCATCAATATAAAACCTTGATTTTAGTAGTTGAGTCTTCTAATTTAAACCACCATCCAAAAGGCATTTCAACTTCTTTAGTTTGGGTGTGTTATGCTTTATGTGTTGACATTTTTAATTTTTATTTTAACAATGCCATCTGCAATTAACCTTGTGCATCATGGAAAACATAAATTTGCAAGTTTTGGATTGATGTCCAATACTTTGTTTTGTCCATTATATATAATTTTCAGGGATTCCATTAAACTCAAATTTCGTAAATGAGCTTGAGACTTTTCAAGAAGTTTTAGTAGGGAATTATCAATGAGAAATTGACTTAAAGGATGCTCCATGTGTACTTGTTCTTTTTTCACTATAGTTGTTCGACAACACATGTATTCCAACATAGGACAAACACCTTCAATAACCACTCACACAACTAGATCAAATATCTACACACTGACGTTTTGACGTGGTAAAACCCCTACAGGGAAACATCCATGGCCCCAACCAACACAACCACTTGGAGCAGTTTGTTAATGCAAAAGAAAAATATTACATATAGATTTTACAAGAGAGTTTCTCACAATCAATCATCGAAAAATGATCCTCCATGCTCTTTAAATAGAGATCATGGACCAATTGGGTGTTAAGCCATGGATAAATGTAGCCATTAAAATCGAGGGGAATATGAAATTTCAGATCACTTTATGTTGGGAACATATCGTGACCATAAAATTTCCTAAATACAAATTCATACTAATGCATACTAAAGAAACACACTTTTTCCTAATGACACATTTGAACAAGTATATCTTAACTAAATCCTAAGTGTCTAAATATCCTAAGATCCCCTTTAAGAACAACTTGGGATAGGATTGAAGGATTTACAAAAGTGAAACAATAGGAGAAGGAAGGAGGAATTAGAGCCTATCCCCCCTAAATAACAACTTCCTCAACTCCTAACATAGATCGAAGTTTGGAAAACTTCTCTTTCGTAAGAGTTGTGAAAATGTTTGCAACTTGATCTTCTGTAGGGAAAAATAACACTTCAGTAAATTGATCATGAATGGGATTTTTGATGAAGTGCATGTGTAGCTCGATGTGTTTTCTGCGCTTATGTTGAACTAGGTCTTTGACAAGATTGATGGAACTCTGATTGTCGCACCAAAGGTTGGTTGGATGCTATTGTTGGAATCCAAACTCTGAAAGGACCTGTCGAAGCCATAAGGCTTTCTGACTTGTATTTACCACTGATCAATACTCTGCTTCTACTGAATAAAGTGAAATAACCTATTGTTTCTTACAGGCCAAAGTTACAGGTCCTGAACCAAGGATAAAAACATAACCTGAAGTAGACTTCTAATCATCAGGGTTTCCGACCCAATATAAATTAGTGAAACCAACCAATAAAGGAGTCCCCCTTAAAATATAATGTATCCGGAACTGAAATGTACCCTGGACATACCAAAGTATCCTTTTAGCTTCTTTCCAATGGATCTCATGGGGTGTTTACATTTACTAGGAAAAAATACCAAAAACAAAGGAAATATCAGGACATGTATGAGTTAAGTATAAGAGGCTACCAAGTAATTGGCGATACAAAGTGGCATCTACTTTGGGAGAAGTACAAGTGACAACAAGATTGACTCCATAGTAGAAGGGATAAGGGGACAGTTTAAAATCTTCCATGTGGAAGTGATGAAGAAGTTCAAAGGCATACTTAGACTGGGAAAGGAAAATTCCTTCATTGGTTTGAAAAATGTAGAGGCCAAGGAAATAGTGCAAAAATCCTAAGTATGTCATTTCAAATTTATTCTTGAGGTTGGTTTTCACATGGTTTAAAAGTTTTGAGTTACTACCAGTAAGGATAAGGTCATTAATAGAAAGGATAAGGGTTATGAGATGGCTTCCTACTTTCTTGGTATAGACATTAGGATCAAAATGGCATCTAGAAAATACGGTGTCAATAAGAAAGATGTCCATTTTGGCATACCAAGCTCGGGGAGCTTGCTTAAGACCATGAAGAGATTTCTTAAGGCGACAAACAAGGCTAGAGTCATTATGGACATATCCATGAGGTTGTTCCATGTAGATTTATTCTTGTAAATCCCCATGAAAGAAGGATTATTTAACATCCATCTAATGGACCTCCCATTTATGTGAGGTAACAAGGGAAAGAACAAGGAAGATGAAATTCATTTTGGCTACATGGGAAAAGGTTTCATTATAGTCAATTCCTTTACCTTGGGAAAATACTTTGGAAACTAACTGAGTCTTGTGCCTTTCAACACTTCCATCTGATGCATACTTAGTTCTGTAGACCCATTTACATCTGACAAGTTTTCTTCCTTTCAGAAGAGGTACAATATCCCAAGTATCATTTTCCATTAAAGAACGATACTCTTCATTCATTGTTGTATCCCAATATGGATGACCTAAAGCTTCTGCAAATTTCTCTGGATAATGATTCTATAAAACTTGATCCAAAAGAGAAGAGGCTCGCTAGAACTATGAACATGTTCGACGTTGATATGAAGGATCACCAAAAAATATCACTAACTTCTTCTCGTGTTGAACATACCCATCTATGAAGTGGTGGTGCTAGTGTTGGTTCAGGTTTATTGGACTCATCTTGAGGAATGTGAGTAGGAGAAGGTGGATTTTCATCCTCATTGTCATCATATGAAGAAGAACCCATAATAGGAACAAAAGAAGGCACAAACGTCGAATATGGCTTGCAGGCCAAAGAAAGTACAATCATCGAATGAGGCTTGCATGCCAAGAGAATTTCATCAAATTTAATATCTCTTCCAATAATAATTTCATTACAATGTGGTTGAAGAATTTTTTAACCTTTGACATATTCAAAATAACCAACAAATATACACTTCTCACTTTTAGTCTGCAATGCTTTCCTTTTCTCACCAGGAATGTGAGCCCATCCCATACTTCCAAATACATAGAAGTGACTTACATCAGGTTTAATTTTCTTCCATGCTTCTTCCGATGTTATATTTTTAAGAGCCTTTATGGGAGTCTGATTTACTATGTAATTTTCACAGTTGATGACTTCCACACAATACTTTATACTTAATCTCTTAGATTGGATCATACAATTATCCATTTCTTTTAATGTATGGTTCTTTCTCTCAGCATCACCATTTTATTGTGGTGTATATGGAACAATGTGTTGCATTTGGATGACATGTGTAGTGCAGTAAATTGTAAAATTATTGTTCACATATTCACTTCCATTATTTGTTCTTAACCTTTGAATTTGATGTCCATATTGCTTTTCTAATAGGGCCTTGTAGGCCAGAAACTTGCAAAAAAATTCACTCTTAAGTTTTAATAAGTAAACCCAAGTATGTATGGAAAATTACTCAATGAAAGTTAAGAAATACTTGCACCCAGAAAAACAAGGAGAAGAGAGTGGACCACACAAGTCATTGTGAACAAGATGAAATGAGCCCGAGGCATTCCAAGAGGCATGTTTGTCAAAATTGTCCCAATGATGTTTGTTGAGAACACAACCGGCACAAACACCATCTCTACATGAAACAAGAGGAATACCAGTCACCATATTTTGATTACATAATTGTTGCAATGAGAGATAGTTTAGATGACCAAAATACTCATAACAAATTTTGCTCAAGTCATTTCTATGAGAAACAAAAACTGATGGAAAACATGATGACCCAAAGTTGTCAAACTTGTACAACCTGGTAATATCATCAACAATTCTAGTTGCAAGAACATGTTGAGGATCTTTGAGATCCTTGATTACAACTTGGTGAGGTGAAAAATCTACGATTTTACCTTCACCTAAATGAGTGATTTGATATACTGATAGAAGGTTACAAGAGAGACTTGGAACACATAATAAATCATTGAAATGACCATTATCTACCTGAATTGTTCCAGATCCTACAACAATAAGATATCTATCATCACCAACAAATATTTTCTTGGTGTTGCATTAATTTAGAGTGGAAAACATGGCTTTCTCCTTATCCATATGATAAGATGCTCCAGAGTCAATAAGCCACTTTAGAAGAAGAAGTATAAGTTACATTGAAGGAGAAACCAAAAGAAGAAAGTGGATGTCCATGAGAAGAACAAGAAGAAGCCGAATCAATACTGATGTTTTTATTCTTCAGCATTGCTTCTAAAGTTGTCATCTTCTTGAAACATTTGGACTCATCATGACCATATTTCCCACAAAATTTATAATGTTTTCCAGTCTTCTTCTTTTTAGATTTTGCTCCTTTGTCACCATTAGAAGATGAAGTTGTCTGAGTGGGTTTAGGACCCTTGTTTTTCTTGTTGTCGTGGCAAAGATGTTTCTTCTTGGGATTCTTTGGTTTGTCTTTCTACTCAACTACTAAGGATTTGTTGGAGGTACCTACAATGTTGATCACTCCAAGTTGTAAAAGCTTATATTTCTCTCTAATAAAATCATCATAAAAGGAATAAAGAGTGGGTTTTTGATAAGCTTTCCATAGAGCCTCTCTCATGGAATAAAAGGTAGATACAAACCATAATATTCACTACCTAGCTTAGAAATAATAATATAGATGTAACGCTCTTCCTCCAACTTTATGTTACACTCTTCACATAAAATTATAAGTGTTTTAAACTTATATAGATATTATTCAATGCAAGAAAAATCTTTTGGAATTAAAGAAAATATCTGATTTTCTAACTGATGTGCTCGAATAATATTGTGTTTACCAAACACAGTTTCAAGCTTTTCCCAAGCTTCATTGGGGTCATCAATTTATTGAAGGTCGAACCTTAAATCACGAGAGATGGAAATTCTAATCAGTCCATGTTCTTCATCATTCCTATTATCCCATTTGACTTTCTTTTCATCATCAGTGGATTCTTTTTCCTTTCCCAAGGTAATCCGGTACAGGCCATTACTTCTTAATAAATCCTCCATATGAGATTTCCATTGGAAGTAGTTGGTGTTGGTAGGAAAAATATCATTGGAAGAAACCATAATAAATATGAAGACAATATGGATTTAAAAACTAAAACTGATGATCTATATGGAAATATATCGAAAAATTAGGTGGTTTTAAAAAAAAGCGACACTAAAAACAGACTTCGGATGTGAAAGCTATGCCCTTGAAAACAAAAACATAAATGGTAACCAAAGAGCCATGTGGAAAGTAGAAGTTTATACATGTGGTGATACCTCTCCAAATAACCTCACTTTTACAAATAAGTTGTTTTATGAAGTGACCCACTTTTATAAAAAGAAGCGGGGATAACTTTTACAATGAAGTTACTTTATAAAAGAAAGTTGTATGCAAAATAAATGACTTTAAAAAAAAATATCAAATCTACATATAGTGATTCACTTTTATGCTTGAAGTGAAATACACTTTAAAATGGATGTGTGAACCTTTTCAAAAAAAGTAACAAAAAAAAGACTTGAACTCAAGACCTCTTACTTAATAAGGCAACTTTTAACCAAGTGAGCTAGCAAAACATATTGTATTGTTTAGAAGGATGATTGGGGGTTTTTTTGTTGTTGTTGAAGAAAGAACTTGAGTGTGTGCTCATAAAAAACTCTTTTCACACAAGATATTTTTTTTTCACTTCTCGATGACAACAAGGGTTAGATCTCAGTTAGCTTACTTGGAAAATGCACATTTTCCTATTTTTTTTTTTCTGATTTTACGGGATCGCACAGAGCATGAGGAAAATAGAATAAACATATCTAAAAGAGTAGCAACCTGAAAACAAACAATATAAAACTAAAATAAACCAAAATAATACCATGCAAAAATTTTAAAAGGGCGTATTAAGGCTTTATGACTCCATATTTGACTAAAATGGATGTATCTTGGAAAAACAAAAACCTTTTCGAGTGAAACAAAAAGTGTTCTTGGCTGAAATGAGTGATATGGATGCAATGGAACAATAATTTTAGCCTAGAAATGTATGAAAATGGTAGAAACACTATATGAGGCAACTTAGATACACGATCTCGATCTACAATGAGAGCGGTTTTTCAAACAGGGTTTGATACCATATTTGATAACACATGTATTCCAATAGAATATGAACACCTTCAATAACCGCTCACACAACTAGATAAAAGAATAAAACATCGATGTTCTGATGTGGTAAAACCCCTACGAGGAGAAGTTTATTAATGCTAAAGAAAAAAGATTATAGAGAGATTTTACAAGAGAGTTTCTCACAATCGATTATTGGAAAATGACCCTCCACGCTCTTTAAATAGATATCATGAACCAATCAGGTGTTAAGCCACAAATCAACGTAGTTGTTAATATCGAGGAGAATATGAACCGTTGGATCACTTTATGTCGGGAACATATCGTGACCATCATATTTCCTAACTACAAATGCATACTAATGCATACTAAAGAAACACACTAAGAAATAAAATTTTACCTAATGACACATTAGACCAAGTAGATCTTAATTAACTCCTAAGTGTCTAAATATCCTAATAGTAGTGCATAGGTACTTGGAAACATTTTCAACTGAGAAAAGATATTGCAAGCTCAGATAAAAATGTGAAAAAAGAGCATCGATGCATGCTACTACATATAGTTCACCTTGCAACCTCCCACACTTCCTAACATAGACATGGTTTTTCTCTGATTACTTTGGCAAGAACTATAATGATCTGCTATCCTCATGAGAATATTTCTTAGAAAAAAAAATCCCCTTGAAAAAATATATTTCCACAGTTATCCCACATTTTGTGGCACACTCTTTCCATCAATCGTTACTTTCTTGTACCGATGTTATAAATATTTCCTACTTTTCCTTTGTGTAAAACAACTCAAAATATTTTACAACACCCTCACCATAGACATAACTTCAATCATTGGATCCATTTCCATGAATGGGAAAGGGTTTACTCTGCATGGTGAGAAGAAAGAAAGAATGTATATGAAGCTTTGGTTGGCTGGATGCTTAGTGAATTTCCTCAAAGAGGCTCAATTCCCTATCATAATATGAAATAAGATTGTATGTTTCTACCCACGAGTTCATAACCCTCACAAGCTCATGAATGAGCTAATAGAAAGTCAAAATACTAAAGAAACCTCTTCCCTTGATATAAGATAACATAACACTATGTGAGGGTTGGATATCTTACCTAGGCTCATGCATATGAACTCTTGCCTGGAACATAGAAAAATATTCCTTGAATATTGCAATATGTTTATTTCCCAACGATACAAAATAATTTCCAATATAATTATTTTTCTCAATACATAAAAACTTTCACAATGATTAACTATTAAAACACAAAGGAAGCCCATAAAGAATACCCATGTGATCCTTTGATTTCTGTAGGATCTATTCCAAATAGTCTTTATTATTTTGGAAGGTCTGACTTAGATATGTTATCTTTATTTTATTAAAAAACTAGAAAACATAGCTAAAGTCTAACATAGCAATCCCTCGAGAATATGAGATAGAGCAACATAGATAAGTATATTTTCTTTGTTCAAAAAATATAATATATGTGTGTGTGTGTGTACACACACATATCTGAATTTTAGAACAAATAAAACACACACACACACATATAATAATTTCAGAACAAAGAAAATATACTTATCTATGTTTCTCTCTCTCAAATTCTACACACACACACTTATCAAAATTTCAGAACAAAGAAAAAACACTTATCTATGTTTCTCTCTCTCATATTATCCAAGGGTACATTGTTTGACCTTATCTCTATAAAGACTATTTGGAACACATAATAAATACTATTTGGAACACATCCTACCCCAATTCATAACACATGGATAGGAATGTTAATGATACTTGATGGAATGAATCCTTATATAAGAAAACAAACAAGCCTCAAACTAAGAACCATTTCATCTATTATCACTATAAGGGGAGGTAGATGAAAAAGAAAACATATGGCACAATTCCAATAGGTACCCATATAGAGTCTAGATTGATTGAAGAACTCATAATGGGATGGAGAATAAGAGACTTGATCCATCCCATAATTATGTGTGTGTGTGTGTGTGTGTGTGTGTGTGTGTGTGT
>JZKD02S1648728.1:201976-264831 GCA_000966675.3 Picea glauca | reverse complement strand
GGTACATGGTTGAGACAAGTAGTTGATGAGTTGGCACATACATGAGGTGTGTAGTTGATGATGTTGGTACATCTTGATGAGTCATAGTTTATGTGTATTTGATGCATGATTGGTAAATATTTGGTGTATGGTTTATGCACTCATTGATGGTACAGGTTGAGGTACATGTTGGTGCATGGATGATGCACTTTTTTATGGTACAGGTTGATTACAAGTTGTTTAGATAGGTTATTTGTACAGGTTTGGTGCATGGTTGATGCATTTGTTTATGGTACAGGTTGATGTATGGTACATGTTGGCACAATTTATTGGTATAGGTTGTTTGGTGCAGGTTGATTGGTACAGGTTTACAACAGTATATCTCACAGTGATAGTGTGACATTGGTTCCATCATTCTACTTATATTTCAGGGCAGTTGGATGGGGTAAGGACAGGTGGTTGTAGACACCTTCCAGTTGCAGCCGAAGAACATAGGTGGTTGTAGCCTCCTTCTGGTTGTAGACAGAGAATTGGGGAGTTGCAGCTTCCCTTAGGTTGTAGCCTGAGAAACCAGGGGGTTGTAGCCTCCTTCTGGTTGTAGCTAGAGAATCGGGTGTTGGAGCTTCCTTCAGGTTGTAGCCTGAGAAACTAGGGGGTTGGAGCCTCCTTCCAGTTGCAGCTGGAAAACAAAGGAAGTTGGTGCTTCCAATGAATGTAATTCTTAAAGACATATAAGAAAAATCATTATGTGGTTTTATCTCGCTTTGGGTTTCCACGTAAAACAGTAGTGTACTGTGTATGTGTGTGATTTCTCATTTGTTCATTGTTTATTTACTCTGCAACTATTGGATGATAATCATACATTGATATAACACTTTCATTTTATGGTGAAAAAGGATTAAATTTCTCTATTACTAATTCACCCCCCCCTCTCAGTAATCCAACAATATGAACCCTTCCACATTAAAAGCACTGAAAAATGCATTATTCTAGCTGAATATTAATATGGCAGTCTAATTAACCATTCTCCATTCTTTGACTAACCTAGTCTTGAAATCAACCTCATTGGTTGGAATTTCAACACACTAAAATGTTTCCTTTATGTCATATTTTCCAACATCTTTTTTTATCCTTGGCATTGCTCAATTTAAAATACTTCTCTTCTCTTCATCAAGTGATTCACTTGGAATCCATAGTTTTCCATTCAAGATCACTCTGATCCAAATGGAATGATACATTCCTCCATTTGCACTTATATCCTACTTCCACTGCACACTCTATTAATAGAGGAAACTTTCTTGCTCTAATTACTTTTAGAAAAAAGTAGTTGAGTCATAGATAGCAATTCCTTTCTCTTGCATTCCTATACTTTCACATAGAGATGAATAATCCACTCCATGAGTCACACTTCACCTCATGAGATCTTTTCTTTTCTCTTGCAACAAACTTTTCCACCTTCACCACATCTCCACCTTTAGGGATATGTAGTCTTCCTTAACTCTCGATGCATGCAAATGGCATTCTTTACCTGTTGGATTCATGTTTTGTGCAGAATCATTGCTAATTTACCTTTTCAAGACATTTAGACTCTGTAGCAGCTGAATATTAACCTTTCACTTCTCTTCTCGAGTCCTTTGTCAACCTTTCATTACTTATTATGTATCCCTGCACTTCCCTGTGTACTCTTTGATACCTCAAAAAAATGTATAAGGTTTGACCTACTTCCTTGTCCAATTGACCCTGGGATTAATCTAGAATATACCCACATAATCCTCATTCAATTCTTCTAGTCATATATATAATTTTTAATAGACCCTTTATATAACACTCTATCCTTGAGTGTTTCTCTGCTTATCAACAATACCCGGCTATTAAAAACCACTCCCTTCATTTGCAGGTGGTTGCACTCCCAAAATTTCCTTTACACCACTTCATAGGTATCACCATGATCATCTGCACTTTTCTTTACCCAATACGGGCATCTGGCCTTCACCTCTGATATCTAGGATTATTTTTCCAAAACTGGGGTTATTTGGAAAACTTTCACATTGAACCATTTCATGATTCATAGAATCCAATTTCTCAAAGGATTCAATACTTCTATCATGTTGGCATATTTATTATCTTTCCAACAACTATACTCATGCATTTATTTGGTTTACGAGCTCAAAGTTATAGCTTCCCAAAATTCCCATTTTTGCTGAATTGTGTCCTTCAAGTCCACCAATCACCTTCCTTTTGATTCCTTGAAAAATTGTTCAAATCAAAACTAAATTATGAGTGGATATATGGATTATCTCATGCAATATATTTCCAATGACTACTTTCTTGCTCAATTCTAAGTACTCATTAGAAATTTATAGTCAAATGAATATTTCCAAATCACCCCTCTTGTGTGCCTTTCTCCCTAGTGCAACTAATCTCAAACACTAAAATTTTCCAATTACATGGGTAAAAATATCAAGAATAAAGGAAATGTTTGTATAATACGCTGATAGTATTTATGACAATGATCTTACAACAACTCTCATATTTTTTTATCTAATGCTCTAGTCAAAATTTGAAACAATTTGGAAATGACAACTTTGTCCTTTTGCACATCTTCTGACTTAGAAAATTTATCCTTGTTTAAGAATCACCACACTAACTCCTTTTGAATTTTTCTAGAATCCAAAATGGGTAGCTTCAAGCCTAGTTTTTGAACTATCTATCAAAATTTCATGTTCATATGGGCTCTGGGTTGATAGTTATGGCATGCATAAGTTTAGATTAATTCTCATTTTTTTATCCCTAACTACTACATGTGTCTTCTTTCCCATCCTATAAAAATTTAGGTACCCAGATTCCAAATGTGGTTTCATGGATTTATTCTATGCTCTATTGGATTTCCATAGAATACTCTTATGCCTCAAACTAACGTCTAAGTAAGGAGTTATGCCCTCTGGAAGTAAAATAGTGCCGAAAATATACCTTGCACTGTTCCAATTGACATTTTCACATACGAGCTCTGTTTTTTGCTAATAATTTATTGTTGGAAATATCTCATTGATTTCCTTCATTTTAAGAAATAGATACTATGTGTACCCACAAAGTTATCTCAATTTCGACTACCTGGAAATGTTGTTTAGGGCCTCAAAATGCCCCTGCAAGTTGATGACCTTCAAAAAATGAACAATTTCCATTTAAATTGAGTAATTCACTACTGTAACAATCCCTAAAATAGGTTGAATTCACTTTCAAAATATTCGACACTGCTATAGAAGCCTGTTAATTTTACCTATACCCGATCTCGAAAATTATTCTCCATTGGCCATCGTTTAAACCTCTCGAAAATAAATTGAAAAAACCTTCTGAAGACCATCGAGAACAACCTTCCAAAGACTGTCAGAAACAATCCTTCCGAAGACCATCAGAATAAAATTTCGAAGACCATTGAGAGACATCCCTCCGAAGACCATCAATAAACATCCTTTCGAATAGTGTCGAGAACAATCCTTCTGAAGAATGTCATAAACAATCATTTTGAGGAAGATCGAGAAACATATTTCTAATGACCATCGAGAAACATCTTTCCGAATATTGTTGGACTTCGAACTCCATCGGGCATTGGAGTTTACGTTTTCAAATTTTGCTCAAGCTTTCCAAATTCCAAATTGCGATGAACTTGGGATTTCTTCCCAACCCGTGCTAGGTTTGGATCGTCAATTTTTTATATCAGGGTGATCTCAACTATCAGTTTGAAAAAATGATCCAACTATTCACTCACTATTAAAACATGAAGTTAGACCTCCCAGGTCAAAATTAACTCTACAACCTGCAAATTGACACCATTAATCCCCTCTTCTATGGTTATAAGGAAAATTAAACTTGAATATGCTCATGAATTTAGGGATCTCACTATTTTTTCACTAGTTTCCCCCAAATTCTTCACAGGTGAAAACTATGCAACATTGATCTTCCACCAAATTTGCAGTGGTATTGACCCATACAAACTCTGTATTGAATCTTGAGCTTTGATACTAGATTGTAACATACCCACCTGCTAAAATGAAATTTAAAAACAATTCCCCATGCATATAAAATAAACAAGGGGTAGCATTGTAGTCTAGGAGAAAGTATGAGAAGGTTTCCAACAAGTCCTTACACAGATCATTACACACTACAACATTATATATAAGAACACATAGATATATAGAAGAGCATACAAAAGTGGGGGAGAACCATCAATAGATTTTATTATATATATGTCACGAACAACCTCTGTATTTCCATTACATGACAGTGTATATATATGTGTGATATACAATTACCATTCAGTTGCATTCCTTAACTGTTCGGTCAGTCGACTCTAACTATCTTTTCGACCAACTTCCTAACCGACTATTGTAGTCGACTGGTGGGTCTAATCGGTAGGGCTAGTTGTCCCCTACAACATCTCCCCCTTTATAAATTCCTTGCTCCGCCTGAGAAAGAGGGGAGTGTGACAAAATACAAATTTTTTATATTATGTCCTATTTGAGGTTATTAAAAAATCAGAGAGAGAAAAAAAAAAAATGCTGCTGCGAGGACTTGTCGAAGTCAAGTTTCTTTGTTCATGGCTTGTCTACTGGATGTACTAGCCATGATATATTTCTTAGGGAGCTTCCCATGCATGAAAATATATATTAGGAGGTAGAGGAATGGATTTGACCGGTATATGAGATTATTTTGAACCTTCTATGATTATCTCTGGGGTCCTTGATTGATGGCTGGCCTTTGGAACATTCAACTCAAAAGCTATGGGGTAGAAAAATTGGAAGCCTTTTCTGTAAGTCGATGTGGCCCTCGACCGTTATGGATGTGAAACTCCTTCAAATGTTGTATGATAAATAGTTGGTGCTGTGAGTAAAAGGTGGTGGGAAAACATACACCATTCTTCAGTAATATGTTGCGCTTCTATTCCAATCGACCTCAATTTTCCAAAAAAATCCAACTTGTCAGTTAATGGGGCCTCTTGTACCACAATAGATTCTAGGTTGAATTTTTCTTCAACTTCCTTTTTTTTCCTCTTAACCAGGTCTAGTTGTTTGGTGGCTTGATCTATGGCTACTTGTTCTTTGGATGCCTCTCTTAAGAAGTCCTTTTCTTTTTTCCTCAATTCTATCTCAACTGCTTTCTCTTTTGTATTGTGATTCATTATAGCTACTTTACTTTTAGAATTAGTGGTTAGGTCCCTTATTTTTCTTAGGTTCTCGAATAATATTCTTTGATATTTTAATTTGTTGTACGTCGATGTGAAATATGTTTTCCATGTGTTCAGTACTGTATGCAACATTTTATTCTGTGTGTTTTCCTAACCAATATTTTGTTGGGATTCTTTGAATTTCTCAAAATTCCCCACACAAGATTGTGGTTGTCTGGTGAGCTAGTCTTTCTTGATTGCTTCTCAGTTTCTTGTTTCTTTTCTTTGATACTTCATTATCATTCCTCGTGTATTGAATCTCTTCTTTATTTTTTGTTGTGATGCTTATGAATACGTCGACTAGGTGTTTTATTGCGACTAGTGGATCGACTCCTTCCATCTATTGTTCAATGCCCAATTTTTCCTTTTCTCTTAGGATGACATCCTTTAGTACTTGTTTTTATTTGATTTTCCTATCCATGAGTTGGGTAGAATATTTTGTGTATTTTTTCCATTTGGTTGTTGCTTATAAAATTCCTCATACAATTCATTATCTCCTCATCTGATGCGGCCGTTGGGTCAAACATTGTTTTTACAGTAGGTTCTTTTGAATCGACCGACCTAATTGTTGTAAGAGTGGTTTTTTTGTGTATTGTCCTTCATATGCTTATCCCTTTTCTTCTTATTTCCCTTATCTAGATTTTCTTTCTACTTGTCTGATCCAATGCTAGTGTCTTTGTTTTTGTTGATTTTATCTGAATTTTGTTCGAAATTGTTTTGAGTATGAAGGTTTTGGATAGCCTCATTTTCTCCTTGCCCTTGTGTGTTGGTATTATTCTCTGGATGATCTGACTGATTCTTATGAGGGTTTCTTGGTGAAGGAGTTTATAATGGCAGGCTTGAATGAATTGAGCCTATTTTATTTACAAGGATAGGTTGTGTATCATCAATTTTGTTGTCGAATGGTCCTTGAGTTTTCGTAACTATTTATTTTTCTATCTTCTCTGGTATCCTTGTTATGAAGTGTGAATCAGAGGGGATTGACTTATTTTGTTTTTGTTGGTCAAATTTTGGTTGAGATAGGAAGGTAAGAACCTCTTCAATCATGGCATCACTTTTTCTAGCACCTGGTTGCATGG
Organism: Picea glauca; assembly: GCA_000966675.3. NCBI lineage: Eukaryota > Viridiplantae > Streptophyta > Pinopsida > Pinales > Pinaceae > Picea > Picea glauca. The sequence goes on along the minus strand of JZKD02S1648728.1, from coordinate 258,552 downwards.
TGTAGTTGATATCCTTTGACCCTGTATGAGATACACTTCATATGTTACTTCCATTAGTATTTGGTTCAAAGATTGTCTCTTCTGATGATACCCGACGATGGCCTTTTCTAGACTTATTTTTTTTCTCTGTTGTCTTTTGTGATTCCATTTTTTCTTCAATGAATAGTGTAGCCTTTGGTGGAGGTGACTCTCTCGTTAATTTAATTGTTTGTTGATTCTTTGGTAGAGTTTTCTTGCTGGGGTCGGGTCAAATAATTTTCGACTGATGTAGTGCAACTGGTGTTGACCAGCCTGTGATCCATTCTAGTTGCTCCACCATCCTCTTATATTTTTGTGTTCTTGTTTCTACTTATTTTTCAAGATCCATTTTTTTTCTTCTTTCTTCGACCTTCGTTGCATCCACTACTTCCATCATATCTTTGAACTGAGGACCAATACTTGACTTCAAAATATTTTGAGTCACTTATTTTTCTTTTTCTTGTTGTCGAGTTCTTTTTTCTAATATATTTGTGAAGGAAACTATTTTCTCTCTTATTAATGGGTCACTGAAGTCCAGTGTTGTATATGCTTTGAATGTCGGTTGCCAAATGATGTTGATGTCCTCTGGTATTGTAGTGGGGTCGATGATTTTCTTTTCTCTTAGTATTTTCTCGTGATTTTTTTCTTGGTCAAAGTCTGTTTTGTTGGGGAGCTTACCGCATTGTTGAGATTTTGAAAAAATGGGGTAGTGTATATGGATGCTTCCCTTTCTTCCTCGTGTTCCCCATTAGTCAATGGTGTGAGGATGGTGGAACTATCACCTAGTACATTTAGGGTAATATGTGTCTGAAACCCCATTTGTTTGTCGAGCTCTTGGAAGATTTGGAACTTCGTCAGTTGATATTCTATCTCTTATGGATCTGGTCCTCCATTGATACCACACCAAAGCTTAGTATGTCTGAGGCTTAACTGTATGTAAGTACTTGGCAGAAGGGGTCGACGAAACTTTTGTTATAATTTCCATTTGTGGGAGAAATTATTTATATTATCTACCCAACACTTGAAAATTATCTCGATGTGTGGAGACTTCGATGACCCAACTGCTCCCGATGCAAAGGAAACATAATTTTTCATGGTCAGGGTCTGTTTTGATGTAAATGTAGGTTCCCCGACCAACCCTATTTAGCTCATGGCTATCCAAATTAGCAAATATGGGAATCTAAAGGCCCTTCTGTTGTCTTGGAAATATTTATAGTTACTTTGTATCAAGGTGGCTAGGTGCTCTACCCAATCGAACTTGGCTCCCGATTCCAAGATTTGGCCAATCGGTTCCAACATCGTGAGTTTAACATTTGAGGCACGACCCACAACAATGAAGCATACTGAAACTATTATAGAGATCCATTCAGCACAAGAGTTGGTGACTTTGTTGAAGAGCATCCATTTAGAATTCTTGGATTTTGTCCCACCTTTGAGGGTCTGGGTCTAGTTGTTTTCATTTGAGATTTTGGGTACGGGTACACCCCCATACAGTATTCCAATTATCTTATGGATTAATCCTCCAGTGATTCTGACCAGATATTTTAACCATAGATATCCATTATGTAACTGATAAGGAATTTGATGGCCTCTTCTTTCCAACCATTGAATTAAGTGACTTATGGTGCACCTAGGATATGGAAAATGCCTGCATGTTCAAGGAAATTTGTTTCCTCTTTCCAATCTCTAGATTCATTTCCATTGGTGGTGAAGTTTTTCCAATTCCATGACTAGTCAATTTCTTCCATTCTTGTTGTGCGGATATTTTGGAGTCACACTTTGAGCTCAGTTTCCCTTGGTTTATCAAAATCTGCTACTTGTTCCCTCATTCTAAGCATCCCTAAGATTTCTTGTTGAGCAAGGATGGTATGCAAGAGTTCTTGAGTTAGGCATGTAACTTCAGGTTTGGGAATCTTCTTGCACAATTTCTCTAGTGTAAATAATAATGAGGAAAAATCATAGGCCTCGTCCAAATTTAAAGGCAGAATATGGAGCAGGATTTTTAATTTGTCCAACGACATCATTAATTCACATGTCTTGGCCATGATGTCAAATTTAATTTCTTGTTCGTGTGAGATAACTGTTGCATCAACGACATATTAGCGAGTGGGGTTGTCCCATGGGATATTAATGTTATTAAATCCTTCCCATGGATTGGACATGTCGACTTCCTTTTCTTGGGTTATGTGATTGATTTGGTCATTTATGAGTTGATTCATGTGGTAAAGTTAGTTCTTCCAATTGGTCAAAGTCTTCTACTCTTGATATCCAACTGTGTTGGTTTCTTATTTATTGTCAATTCGACAAAGTATTGGTTGTTTAAATAAATGCTTCCATTGCTTGGAGAGTTCTTGGTTACTTGGATATTTGTTTCTGCATTCTCTTGATTGATATTTGTCTCAATTGGTTATCCTTTGAAACTCACACTTATAAGTTTTCTGCTCAACCATATGATGCACTGATATTTCACTTGATTGACTAGTCTGCTTGTTTAGATAATGACACAAATATTGATTAGTTACTGAGTTTTCTCTTGCTTTCTGCAATTCATTTATGTTTTCTAACTAGAGGCTTTTTTTTCTCTTCTCATTTTTTCACAATTGAATGCTTTGATGTTACAGATTGATTATATATCTTGCACTTGTTGAACGGTTTTTTTGTACTTAATTATGGTAACCAACTTATTAGTTACATTATTATTATTATTATTATTATTTTAAATCTTACTTAGCTTTTCTCTTGGTTTTATTTTTCCCTTTTTCTTTATTTCCATGGGACTTGATTTTTCCAAAAAAATAATAATTTCCTTTGTTGTTGCTTGCACAAGTGCCTCCTCTGATTTGAATTCGAAGTCTTTAAGAAAGTTACATTTAATTGTATTCCAATCAAATGTATGTCCAAATTCTTCTTCGATATTATACCATTTATGTGGTATGTTGGATAATGTATTTGAAAACATGTGTGTCCATACTCGTTCATCCCAGTATCCTTCCTTTTTTTATTCATTCTCACATTGTTGAATGTGATCCACTGGGTCAAACCCAAGTTTGAAATTCAGGATGTCCAGGTTTGTCATAATTATTCCCCCCCAAATATTTTGAAAAAATATAAAGTGGAAGTGTTCCATGTTTGTAGTCGAGGTGCATGTGTTTTCCACCATTGGACGGCTTGACCTGTGAAATAATCGAATATAATTTGAATTATCTCTTGTTCTTCATCTGACTTGGACACTTCATCGACATGCACCGATAAAGAGTTAATTCCACTCAACTGCATTGGTTTCCTTGCATTTGTATGAGTTGGAATGAGTGTCGACGTTTGTTTTAACTTTATTTATGCTAATATAGGTACATTTGTACTAAGAAGCATGATTTGGATATTATTATTGGTATGGATTCTATCGATCAACATTCCTTTTCTTTGTCTTCATAATTCTCCATTTTCGAGTGGTAGAATTCTATATCAAAATTTTGTCCTATTGATAAGGGAGATGCAACTAGGATTTCTCCTTTATTGTTTAGCTCAACATTGTCTCTTTTCTCATTTATTACTTGATATATTTGTCAGGATTACTGAGCTTCATCCCATGTATCGAACCAAGGTTTTCCTTCCTTTGGATCCAGTGGAATTATAAATTTTCTTCTGCTCCCTTTCAATTTGATCCTATCTCTTTCAAGGGAGATTTTAGCTTGAATGTATCTTCCCCAAGGTCTATCAACTAATGCATGGTAGGCAGGAATTCCTTCGACCAAATTGATTACTTTGAAATTGACTCTCATCAGTATTCCCATTATAGATGTTATTACACTCTTAAGGGTACTGATTGGTTCAATGAACCTTTGATCTAATAGCTTTAGGAAATTCATGGTTGGTAGTAGCAATGGTTTTCTGAGTCAAATCCATGTTTCCCTTGGGAGTATGTTTACTTGAGACCCAAAATCGAGTACAACTTCCTTGATCATGTGTCCAATGATTTTGTGGTCGACTTGTGGGTCAAAGTCGGTTGTATTCAATTCTTGGGATAGCTGGTGTAAAATTTTAACATATTTTTGGTATTTTTATATTTGCTTAGAATACTCAATAGGTTGATCAAATGACCAACTAGATGATTTTATTTTATAGCTGTAGAAATTATTCTAACGCTACATCGAAAATGTTTATATATCCTCCTTTGTTTATTTTATCTTGGTCAATATTTTTGAATAATTTCATCACTTCCCGCATAAGTTTGTGTTCTTGATCTATATCGAGGTATATATGTCGGTCTCTCCTTTGTCGACTTAATAGGTTTGGATACATATCTTCACCGAATCCTGAACGTGTTACTACATGAAGGTTCTTAGAATTCAAGATCTTTTTTTTTGGTACTATGTGAAAGTGTTAGGGACCTAACCTACCTAACCCCTCAAGTGGGTAGAATAATATATTTCCATGTAATAAAAGGTCAATATTAATAAGGCCTAGCAATAAGGAGGAATAAATCAAATGTAAGAATACCTAATAGAAGCTTCCACTTCTAGAAGGATCTTCCTCTAGATTGTTCTTTTGGATAGATAGATTTAGTATAAATAGGAATAGAGGGTATGCGAAGTTTTGTCTTGGATACTAATGTAATACAACTCTGCTCTATTGGAGGTTTCCCCCTCGAAGAGGCAAGTGAACATTTCTCTCAGTAATCAAAGTGCTCTTTTTGGTGTTATTCTGGTATAATTTTGGTATTATTGTGGTGTTGTTCTGGTTATATCATTGTTTATGTTCCATTTCTAGCTATTTATTTATGTTCTATGTACTATTTTATATCTGGAATATTACAAGTGGTATCAGAGCACCTTCCTCAGTAGAAAATTATGGGTTAATTTTGTTTTCCAGGGTAGAGACGTATTTTGGTGTCTTTAAGCTATATAGATCTTTCGTTATGTGCATAACCCGCGGTCGAGGATTCATACACGAAGAAAATACAGGGGGTACTTAAGCACACATCTGTTGGCCACCCTTGTAAACACTATTGGTACCCCTTTGAGTGGTAGCACATCAGAAAACACCTATATACAGATCAACCTAGATCTCCTCAAGCCCTCTATAGATAAATTGATTGATCTCCTAACTGCTATAGTGCCACCAAGAAGAGCACTCGGTAAGATATTCTCTAGTACTTGGGTAGTCAGGTAGTACGACTAAGGGTACGATCTAGCCTCCTTAGTTGGTTCCCTTAGATATTGGGCCAAGTACTACTGTTGGACCCCACACGTATATTAGAGAGCTATAATAGAGGGAAAACCCTTGTCTATAAAACCCTTGAATACCCTAACCCTTAGTAAGGAAACAAAAATAGAAGATACAATATCTATTGTCGTGCTACAGTGTCTTCTGCATTCTAGTTGTGAAATTACTACACATTTCTTCCTGTTAAGAATTTGGGCATTTCGTCACTGTAGTATTCTTCAGGCTAGAGTATAACTCCACAGGAGTACCAAAAAAATGAGTATAGAGGTCTCGCCGACACACTTATTTGGGACCTATTCCATTGGATTCCCCTTTTATCCTTGATCGCAGTCATACCCTTCATTTTTAATCCTTTTTGTTTTAGTGGAGCTGACCCCTTCCCAGTTTCATTATTTTACCTCCTATTCCATTATATTTTCCTTCACGTACTGATCGTTGTGGTACCTATCACTTCTAAGTCCTTTTTTTGTGGTCCCACCCACCCATATTTTTTCCTCACCAACACTTCCCCTCTTCAAATGGCCACCACTCGCAACCAAGACCTCCAAGCCTCCATCAATCAATCCCATGTCTCCATCGAACATCTCACATCTCAAATGTATTCTATTCATTCCCACATTGATAAATTAGAGCACAAATTTAACAACATGGAGGCCAACCTCACAACACAATTGACCTCCCTCCAGTCTATTGTCAATCAATTGTTGAAACACCATACAGGTCCTTCCTCTTTATACCAACTCGATGTTGTTGATTCCTCTTAGTCTCCACATTTTCAGTCTCCGCATTTTCATTGTGAACTCCTTTCACTGTGAACCCTATCTTCCCCGTGTAGAGGTCAATAAATTTGATGGCTCTGATCCTACAGGTTGGGTCACTCAAATGGAGAATTATTTTTGTCTGCATGGTATTACTAACGAGTTGGAAAAACTTCGCTATGTTTTCCTCTATCTAGATCCTGAACATAGGCAATGGTGGCAATGGAGAAAAAATTCACGTCAAGGGTATATTGTCTGGACCTAGTTTGTTGCTAAGATTTATGCTCACTTTGATACTAATACCCACTATCTTGGTCATTTGACTAAGTTGAAATAGTCAGGCACAGTGGAATACTTCATCACTTCTTTTGAGCATAGGTCATGTCAGATGTGTTCTTCCACGAATGCTTTATCAGTGGTCTCAAGGATGAAATCTAATCCCAGGTTCTCATGGCCCGCCCTCCAACTTGGTTGGAATATACTCAACATGCTAAAGAGGCCCAACAAGTTTTTTTTCCCAGAACAAAAAACCCCCTTTTGTTCCTCTCCCTTGAACCACTAATCCTAACCCCCCTGTCACTCCCCTCAAGGTCCAAAAACTAACTAGGGCTGAAATGGTTGAATGTCAACTAAAGGGTCTTTTCTATAATTGTATGAAAAATATTTTTCGGGGCACAACTATAAGGAACAAAAACTATTTATGGCCATTTCCGAAGATGTTCCTAAAGAGGATGTGACAGTTCCCCTTGTTGAATAACCCTCCTTTCCCAATGCCACCCAGGAGCCTGAAGTTGACCCACTTATTTCCTTGCATGCCCTCACTGGCTTCTCGGCCCCACAAATGCTCAAGCTCATTGGATACATTAAGACAAGAAGGCCATCATCCTTGTTGACAATGGTAGTACCCACAATTTTATTCATCATCACATTGCACACGAAACCAATTGCTATATTTGTGATGTCAATAATTTTCAAATCATGATAGCCACTAGTGGGTCCATGAAATGTGGTGGGTGTTGTGAAAATGTTTGTATTCAAATTGGACATTACCAACTGAAATCTCATATGTTTTCCATTGACATGGGAGGTTGTGTCATTGTGCTCGGTGTTGAATGGTTATGCACTTTGGGTCCCATTCTTATGGATTTTAAGAAAATAACCATGCAATTCTAACAAGAAGGACAAATGTATCAATTTCTAGGTCTCAGGGTTGGTTCTCATAAGATCATTAGTTCCCATCGTATGGAAAATAACCTCAAGAAAGGCCACTCCAATATCATTTCTCAACTCCTTTCTATTCAATCCGTTAAGACACCCTATGTGCATCCTGAAGTCCAAGCTATCATTTCCAAACATCAAGTTGTTTTTTCCACCCCTCAGGGACTTCCTCCTTCTCATGGTGTTCATGATCATTCCATTCCCCTTGTTCCTAGAAATCTTCCTCCCAATGTTCTCCCTTATTGTCACCCATTTTCCAAAAATAATGAAATTGAGAAAATAGTGCAGGAATTGCTCCAAGAGGGTGTTATCTGCCCTAGTACAAACCCTTATTCTTCCCCTGTGGTCATGGTACTTAAGAAAGAAGGTACTTGGAGCATGTGTCCCGAATTTCATTCCCTCAATAAGCTCACCATCATGGACAAGTTCTCCATTCCTGTCATTGATGATATCTTGGATGAGTTGAGTGGTGCTCAGTACTTGTAACATCCCGCTCTTGCACACACTGATCAAACTTATTCTTTGAGGACACTTGTGTGCAAGTGATCCGATTCATTATACGATTGGTTATTCTGATTATGCTTATGAGATGTTGTGGATTTGATGAGATGTTGTTTTTCTATATTTATATCGACATTTGTTATTGATTGGGTTCTCCTGAGTGTGCAGGACTCTAGATGTTAGAGGATGTTGATGGCATCGATGGATCTCCTTGGACTTCGGATCGAGTTAGGGAGTGGACTGTTATGGTTTGAATGTTTTTGATATTACAGATGTGACATATGACTAGATATTATGATGTTGATTGTTATAGATGACATATTTCTTTGATGAATACATGTTGACGATATCTTACCAACCAAAATCACATTTGGATTAAAGGGGTCACGCATGACAACCAGAGACATTGAGGGAGAGGTGTGGAAGCAACCCTGCCACAACCTACTAGCACTCTCGTCGTGGCTAGAACTATAGGTTAACGATTACCTAGTTCGAGAGATCCAAGATGTCATGAGGGTAGACTGTGAAATTCGCTCACGATGATTCTAAGGGGCGCACAATAAGGCAGGGTCCTTATTCGTTAGAGGCCCTTAGTCTCCCACAATATCACCTGACGGAGTATTGACTCCAGGGGTTGGACATCTACCAAATTCAGTCAAAATGTGAGTGGAAACCTTGGAGCACATAGTGCATCTTAAAGGGCACGTCACGCAATTAAAACATGAATGCAAGTGAGTGGAACCCTTGGAACACGTAGTGTGTCTTGAAGGGAATGTCGTGATTTTGTTTTAACTCTGGTAAGTTAATAAACCTAGTACCTAGAAAACTATGCCTCCTTAGGACCTGTTCGGCCTTAAAATGAATGTTGGTATGAGTAAAGTTTAATAACTAATTTTTCCCTTAAAAACTGTCGCCAAGCCTAGTGAATTTAAAACCTAGGTCTAAGTAGAACATGTGAACAAAAAAAAAAGTGGACTTGTAACAAGAAGGGGGTAAAGAAAATTCAAACATTAACAATTAAAGTAAATTTTAATGAAGAATTAATTTATTAAAAGGGTAAATTGTTATTATATCTAAACTTACTAAATCTGAGCTAAGAAGGAAAAGAGAAACTTAAGGAAAAGGGGAATGTCTAACACCGTAGGGAATCTAGTCCTTGGAACCTTTTAATTATGAAACCAACTAGGTTTTAAGAAGGGCATCATCCATTTAAGAAAGCTAAGGGAATAAAGGGCATCGAGGAGCGTTTTTAGGAATGATTTTAGGTGGGTGAGGGAAATAGGCAAATTTAATTAATTAATAAATTGATTTTCCGATGCAACTAAGGGAACGAGTGACATGTGTACGAGGGAGGTTTATCCTAATTAAATTTAATAAAAAGAATCTAATGAGGGTTTGGGAAACTAATCACTAATAAAATTTTATAAAAAGGATGGTGGAAGAGGAGTATGGATCACATATTAATTGAATTTTCTTGTGGGTGTTGGGATACCCAACTCAAATAACGAGTGGTAGATCGACCTTGCGAGGAGAGCTGGGAGCTAGCATTTTTTGGTATTGTGTGTGTGGCCCCTTTGCATCTCAAGGGGCTCAGGGGGAAGAAGAGTACCCCTAGTGTTGGTTGGGAGGTATCAGTGAGGTCTCAGTGGTTGGCAAGCAGGATCTAGACGGAGCTTGAGCATGGGGCAGCAATAGTGTATCCTTCGCCTTCACTTAAGGTACACATGTCTAATTTGACAAGTGTAATTATTTATTTTTTATGTGGTTTTATATTAGATGGAATATGGTAAATGATTTATGGATCTATGGGTGAATTTTATATGTTCTTTGCTTCTTTAATTTTCTACCTAACCTTTCCTAGTTAGTGTGAGACCATCTTCTGAAATCCCCCTTTATTTTACCTCACACCTTTTTGGTTATTTCCCTTTGTTTTTTTTTCTTTATCCGCATTTGTCAGTTTGTTCCCTCCATAACTAGTCTTGTTGTCCCTGCGCCTCTAGTGGGTTCCCCATAGAGATTTTTGTTCCCCGCGTGTTAAAAACCCTTATGCCCATTATCTTTCATCTGATTTTGGTGTGATTGATGTCCTTGGGTTTTGGTGAAGTTCTAGCCTCCCTCTCATTTTTTGTTTTTAAAAAGGGAATTTATTTCTCAGAAACCGTCTCTCCTCACTCTGCGATCTACCAGAGAAATCATTTAATTGGTCAGTCAAGTTGTAGTGTGGCACCTTAGTATTCTCTTTTTATTTCACCTGAGAATTATTTTATTAGCCAGTAAGGTTGCAATGATGCTAGTTGTGTCTCACCCCTTTTTTTACAGAGAAACTATTTGTGTTTACTCAACAACGTTGGGTTGTGTCCATGCGTTTTACTTTACAGTGAAATCGTTGTGTTTACTCAACAACACTGGGATGTGTCTGTGCATATTTACTTTACAGAGAAACCATTTGTTTTTTCTCAGCAATACTGGGCTGTGTCCTTGTGTTTTATGGGAGAGATCTCATAAAATGAAATTTTTAGTTTCTCGTGTAGTTTAGGCTTGTTTAATTGTGAAGTTGTGCCTTAGATTTCACCCAGCACTGTCCCTTCCACCACAGAGATAGGAACCTTCACACAACCTCCTTCACCTCCACGTTGATTGCATTATTGTCCAGAGCACACATCCTTCACCTCACTTGACTGAGAATGGGCTTGCTTCTAAGCACCCTTCTTCTTCTCTCATCCCCCTCTCGAGTTTGCCCAATGAACGAGTTCTCTCTCTCTCTCTCTCTCTCCTGTAGCGTCTCACCCAATATCATGTTCTTACCTTTTTTGAGCGACGACTCTTCCCCTCCACTGTGACTCGTCTGGAGCGATTGGGTATAGGAGCTGCTTATTCCTTTCTTGTGAAGTTAATTCCACTCGCACTGGTTACCGTTATGGTGTCTTGTTGGTGCCTTGAACCATTGTTTGTTCCTTACAACTGCTAAGACGACTGCACCAATGGATCCTATGCATTCCCTTCATTACCTCGACGTATCTTCTGGGGTGTACATCTCCCAATACAGTGACCTGGACCTTTTAATGCTATCGAATGTTTCTCTCTATTTCAATAGAACCTGTCAATTTTATTTTTTTTGTATGAATTTATTTTCTAGAATTATATTTACGCCCGGTTGCAAATCACATTTGAAGGCTGACAGTCGCGAAACATGTGGCATAGCCCGCCTTTCTATTTTTATCCTTCTTAAATGAATGAGTTTAAATCACTGGTGTGATATGGAGGAAGATACCTGTTATAACCCTAATTTGCACCAGACATGCTACCTGGCATCAGGCCATCTCAGATTCCTTCTTTGCCAAAACACTGTTGAACACTTCTTCTTAAAAACCCCTTTTATAAAGACCCACACGCCCTGCTCCACTACTGCACGCGTGTACACACTAGCTGACCCAAGACAACTTGCGTGTACCTACAAAAGCACAAAAAAAGGAAAGTTGTTGACGGAACACACAGCTTTGGGTAAGTTAACTAAACCTTTCGCCCATGCATGGCCAGTCACTCAACCAAATACCTAGCTTCTTCTAGCTTATAAAGGAAAGGTTAGGGGTCCCATTTAAAAGGAGGAGAATCATAGTAAAGAAACTATACCCGATTGAGCATTCCCTTTGTCCCAACCTTTATCCATCCTTGTGAAAAGAGAAGTATAGAGAAAAACAGTTGGAAGATAGTGGAAGAAGAGCCCAGGACCAGGATCGAGGAGCAGTAGTCGACTTTATCATTGTAAGGTATCATTTTGAATTTAATAAAAGAATTGCTTTTCTCTTCCCGCCATATGAGATTGTCATTATTGGAATATTGATTATATGATTGATTAAATATCTAACCCGTTAGTTCATAGATCAAATGCATGTGGAGTTATTTGTTTGTCTTTAGTGAATGTAGGTTAGCATTGGGAGGAGAGTTGCAGTCAAAGAATGACCAAGCGCGAAAAGGGATCGACATCAAACACGGAGAATAAGGTATGTAAACTTAATCTCTTGAGCCTTGTATTTACATATGAGTAATGGGGGTCTAGGCATGGGATGATGGTAAAAAGTAAGAATCTTTAGGTCATTTTTGCATGCATGATAAAACCCTTAGTGCTAGTCTGTAGGAGGTATTTCCCACCCACAATAGAATTGGTGACCATATTGGGGATCTCTAGGGTTTTTGGGAATGTTTTTTCTTGGGTATTTTTAAGAACTGGTTTCATTCCCTATTTTTAAAGTTTCTGCAAAAGTCTGAGCTAACAAAGATTCTAGTCTTCCATACCATTTATCTATGTTTCTTTGCTTAGCTACATTTTTTTTCGAGACCCACAGAGGTACACGTGGCCTGTATAAGGTTTGCATGCATGTACTTGCACCCTACTTTCTCATAGCCCTTGTGTACATGTTAACCAAGGAAGTGTCAGTTGCGTGTATGATTCCAGAAAATTTCTTTTAGAGAGGCAGTCATCCTCTCCCCTGTCAGAAACAATCCTTCTCGTGGGTTTTCTGGAACTCTTTCTAGTCTTGGTTGTTTGCAGTCTATAGCTTAGGTTTCACCTCAGATTGGTTTGTTCTATGAAGTTTTCCTTGAATGGTTTTCCATTTTTTTGTTAAAGTAAGTGTCTGAGTCTTAAAGAGATCCTGGTTCTCAGTACCAGTAGTCTCTGCCTGGGCTGGATTGATTGGCCTTTCATTTGTCTTAAGATTTTCAGAGATACACACGGCATGTATAATGCCAACATGCGTTTACATGCGCCCTGACTTTACACAGCTCACGTGAAAACGCTTGTTGTTGAACTGTTAGCAAGCATGCCCGTGGAGAAATTTTTTGTTTAAGGAGAGGCAGTCATCCCTTCCTTTGACAAGAGTTATACCTCTCAAGTTTTTGGGTCTCTGTCATAGTAGTCAGTAACTTAGGTTTGATCACAGCAATAACTTTCTTTTTCATTAAAAGTTTTCCTCAAAATTTTCGTTTTATAGGGTTTTTAGACAAGTGTGAGACTCTAGTTTTAATTTGCTTTGGGTTATTTTTAAAAGTGACTCTTTGCGATCTACGCTTAGGCCATAATTTTTCTTGGTTTTTACTTGTTGATATTTTTTCTTTTTTCTTTGTGAGCATTCAAATAAATAAATTATTTTTTTGTTTGGTTAAATAGTGTTGTTTTGCATTAGTAACCAGGGAAAAGTCTTTGCTTTCATAAGTTCTTGACAGTTTACTTATATCATAAGTAGCTCCTAGTCGAGTGAAATTCTTCTTTGAGTTTTCTGTTCAAAGATCTTAGAAAAAATTTAGTTTGAAAAGTTGTTTAAGATTTGAGTCAAGAGAAGTTATTTTGTTTCCAGCTTTTTGATTATTTTACTTTCGTCTTTCAAACATCACTAGTTTCACTTTCATAACCTTTGACTTAAGAAAATCCATAAAAATTAACTCTAAATCTAAAATTCATTAGACTTTTTATGTTTGTAGGGTCAACCAACTAGTTTAGGGATAGAGCCTTGAATTAGGTTGGAGAGGAAACTCTTCAAGGCCATTAAATCAAACATTGGAGTCTGAGTTAGGGAGTTTCAAATTCTAGTATCGTGAAAGTTATCTGGGACCCCCCTCTAACATAGGGGCTAAACACGAGGTCACATGCAGAAACATAGTGGAGATAACCCCTCCAAAGCTAGACCAATCGTAGTGGAGAACACATATAGAGGGCTTGTCTTGGGATTCCGTTGATTGCATTTGCCACAGAGATTCCTGGGTCTCAAATCCATCCGAGATCCTCAGTTGTCTTCTGAACCACTTTCCTTCGATACCCTTGACATGTTTCAGGATTGATACCCTGCTCATTGTGGTCTACCTAACTTTAGACTGTACCCGCCTAGTGACTGTTCGCGCGCTGGCAACCTAGTTGCTTATATTTTTAGAGACATACACAGGTGACTGTGGGGGTATACCGTGATACCTAGGACAGACATTGGGCCATGCTTTGCAGAGTATACCTGGATGGTGCTTCCATGTTTGAGTTTCACTTGCACCAGTAAGTTTCTCTAGTGTTGGTTGTTGTAACTGTTCTTCCAACTAGTTTAGTGTTTGCTTGTTTTATCTTGAAGGGACCCTTTTAGTGTGTGTTGTTTTTTGAACTAATAGAAATCCCTAGTGTGTCTTTGATCTTCTCACACAGTGGAGGATCATGAGATTTTCCGGTCATGAAGGCTTCTAGTATCATCGGTTACATTAGAGCCACCTCCGCCACCACTAAGGTGAAAGCTAGACCAACAAGGGTCTTTTGAAGCGACCAGGACACAAGAAATTGTACCCGACCAACATACGGAGGAAACGACCGTTTTAGACTTTGGAGAGAAAGCTCTTGGTCCATCCAAAACTCCAACCACTAATCTTTTGGCATCCATCATCATACCGATTCACCCTTACGAGTGCCAGACAGTGTCACATGCAACAATGGAAACAAATGCTACCACTTCTTCTGGGAATTCTTCAATTCCCACTACAGTTGTCACCATAGGGGATTTTCCACCTCCTAAACCACCATCACCGGTCCGAGCTACCATGGTTTCGATTGCCTCTACCTCAAGCAGTGGTCCAATCCCATCTATGGCATTGGCCATTGCCCCTTTCACACCGAGTGTGACATGCCCTATGTTCTCATACAGGATGCCTAGCTCAGGTACAAGTCCTGTACTTTCCTACTCCACTTTACAGAGTTTAGGTCTGGGGGTAGGGAGCTCTAACGCTCCTCTGTAAGGACACATGGGGGGAACTTCAGCTCCTTTTAATGCTTTCCCTTATGGGGGAGGTCATATACCTCCTTCATCCCCTTCACTCGGTGGCACCCACCAACAATCCATTGGGCCACCCACACACCATAGTTTATTTGGAGTAGGGAGTCAAGGACCACCTTATCATAATATGTTGGTCAGTTTGACACTGTTTTCTTTGTTCAGTGTGTTTGGTAACAACGCTTTCTCATCAGCTGCTTTCCCAACTGGTGGAAACCCCGATTACGAACAACCTATTCCTATGCAGGGTACTATTCCTCAACAGAGGGAAAACCCAGGAGCTTCTTTTGCATCAAGACCTTGGAATTCTTGGCAGGGATCAGTTCCCTCATCAGGAATGTTGATTTGGGGAAATTCTTTTCACAACCAATGGAACCCCGGACAAGGTACTATGCCTATGCCCATGGGATTGGCATGGGGCAACCCTTCCCAAAGTCCTCCGAATGTAATGCACGCCCAACCATCTACTTCCTATTTTGGGAATCAGTCGATGACATCTCCTCACATGCAGAATTTGTATGTTGGTCATGGCCATGTTTTTTACCAGAACCCAGGCCAACAACCGAACTTTTCTTGGCAACCTGGTGCCAGTCAAACTCCAGGTCCCTTTTTCCATGGTTATCACCAACAACCCAAACTACCTTTCCTGGCAACCTTGCATTTGCCAGACTTGACAAGGTTGTTGAATGAACCTATCTGTCATGATCCGCGTTGGCCCCCTATGCCGACGAAGTTGCCTTCAGACATACCAAAGTTCAAGGCCAAGCCTAATGAAGATCTAGGAGATCATGTGACTACTTTTCACCTTTGTTGCTCATTTAATTCATTAAAGGATGACTCCGTACAGTTGCGATTGTTTCAACGTACTCTCATTGGGAGTGTCGTGAAATGGTACATTGAGCTCGACCGCTCAAGATACTCTTCCTTCGGTGAATTGGCAATGGCTTTCCTCAACCATTTCCAATTACCTATGCGATACGACACTGGCACAAAATTGCTGGCCAATTTCGCATAGACAAAAGCAAACCATATCTCCGATCAAATCCAAGAATGGAGACGTCAGAAGAGTTTAATTAAGGTGCCAGTCCCACCAGCATTCCTGCTTGAGTGGTTCCTTAAGTCTTTGGTCCCACAATTATCCAAAGACGTCACGACATCGGGAGTGTTTTCCGAAGAAGATGCCATCATGAGAGCTAATCTACTCTCAGTCCGGTTTATTATACGAGATCTTTCTAGATGTGCCACACTCAATACTTGATCAAACCAGATAGAGAGTTGGAACACATGCCAATGGTATCGTGGGTTCAGCACAAACAAGGCTCTTTGAACAACTGATGAAACAATTGCAATAATTGTCCATACAACACATAGCGGCCAGCCAGACAACTGTTCTAGCTTCTCCCCCTACCCAAACGTCAGATGTACACAGTGTGCAATCGACAAATCCAAAGGCCACCTAGCAGTCCGAAGGAAAGAAAAAACAATGAAAGAAGGGTAAGGGGGATAAGAAACCCACTAATAATTTTGGCAGGGGCAACTCTGAGAAATGGAAGGAGAGGTGTTCGTGCAACCTTTGCGTGGAATACCACCCGACCCACCAATGTCCTCGGCTTACAGAGGCCCAAAAGTTTGTGACACAACAACATCTTTCCATGTTAACCAATCCATTTCAACATGGGAAAAACCTAACCCAAGCCTCTACAAGCGTGGAAGGGGGTAGTCAAGGACCCTCTCCATCTTCAAACAATCTCGCATCCACGAATGTGTTTATGATGAAGGGTGATGCTTTTATATCGAATAGAGCACATGACTACAGTAAACCAAGCACTTCTAAGAAGGGAAAAGAAGATGAAATCCCATCTCTTCCTCTCCAGATCGAGAAGACTCTGGGAGAAACAATGACACGCATCCCGAAAGGCCCGATCAAGAAATATTCTCACAACCCAAATGTAAGGGCCGCCCATAACTATTCTGTGGTGGAGGATTTGTCTCAAACACCTTGTGCGATGTCCACTTTGGAGGTCCTCCAAAGTTGCCCTTCCCAAAGGAAAGCTTTGTTATCCGCTTTAGGATCTACTGAGACTTTTAATCCAAGTACAATCATGCTAGATACAACCAACTTAAAACCTCATATGCCTTACCACGTAGAATTTCTGATAGTAGTGGCTCACCCCACAAAAAATTTTACTCGAAACATTTTTCATACGATGGTTGATGAGGGTGCCTCGACATGCGTTATGTCTTTGGCATGTTGGAAGGCCATTGGCCAGCTCGTTTTGTCTCCATCACCTACTCTTCTCACTGCTTTTGATGGTCATTCATTCCAACCACATGGTATCATTCCCTCTTTTCCTGTGTAGTTAGGAGGGAAGACCATGTGCATCGAAGTAGAAGTAGTCGACACATCCCTCGACTACAATCTTTTGTTAGAAAGGAGTTGGACTTATGCCATGCAAGAAGTGGTTGCTATATTTTTCCAAGTCTTGTTGTTTCCACATGAGGACCGGATTGTGACCATTGATAAAATGTCTTTCTCTAGACCCGATCCTTCATTGGGGGTATCCACGGTCCCGATGATTGATAATCCCCAAGCAGGCATAGTCAACATAAGGGTTGTTTTGTGCCCATATTTGATGGGTACCTTCGATTACCTGCCCCCTCAAGGCGATGTCAAGTTCATATCCGACCACCATAAGGTTGAGATTTTCCAAGTTTCGTCGATTCGCACGACTTACTTCAACGATCCGTGGATACTTCCTTCCCCATCAGCCACTATGGAAGGGACAGGGCATCCTGACATGTCCATGCCCTTGTCAGTAGCTGAAGTAGTGTACTCTTTAGTCCAACAAGCTTCAGCTGACACAGATCCAACTCCTGCACAAGAGTTAGATTCGCTTCTAGAGCCTATTTGGGCTCAACGCTCTCTCGTTGACATCGATTCGTTAGACTTAGTCTTGCCTTCCAATGAAGCAATAATTGAAGTAATGACTAGTCTGGACAAACCCTAGGATGATCTCCATCACAGATCATACTTCCTCCCAGATTTAAGCAGAATCTAAGCCAGATAATTCACCTTGATTATGACTGGAGATGGGTCTTGTCCTATTAATCCCTTAGCTACACGTGAGGTTTATGCCAAGGGTAATATGGAAACTATCACTAAAACCATACAGATTAATATCTCCAGAACCCCTGGCATCGTGGAGAATGTTTTTGTTGGAGCTGACTGTTTCCCCGAAGAGATTCAAATCTACACAGATCTATTTAGATAATTCCACGATGTTTTTTCCTGGTCTTACGAGGAAATTCCAGGCATCGATCCAAAAATAGTTGAACATGAAATCAAAACTTATCCGGATGCCAAGCCTGTTCAGCAGAAGATTCATCAATTTAATCCTAGGAAAGCAGCAACCATTAAGGTTGAAGTTGAGAAACTGTTAAAATCTGGTTTTATCTATCCTATCCATTTGACCCAATGGGTGTCAAATCCTATGCTGGTCAATAAGAAACATGGCACGATTCGTGTATGTACGAACTTCCATGATTTGAACAAGGCTTGTCCAAAAGAAAATTTTCCCACACCATTCATCGACCAGATAATTGATGAATGTGCAGGTTGCGAGGCCTTTTCTTTCATAGATGGTTTTTCGGGATATAATCAAATACAAATCAAACCCGAAGACCAGCACAAAATGACATTCATTTTTCCATGGGGTACATTCGCATATCGTAAGATGCCTTTTGGTCTCAAAAATGTTGGAGTGACCTTTCAACGGGACATGTCTTTTTCTTTCCATGATCTCAAGCATATAGTCAAGGCCTATTTAGATGATTTAGCATCTCAATATCGCAAGAGAACATATCATCCCACACACCTCCGACTTATCTTTGAGAGATGTCTCTACTTCCGGATTCGCTTGAATCCAAACAAGTGCAGCTTTTGCGTAACATCAAGACGTTTGTTAGGTTTCATAGTGTCAACAATAGGGATCATGGTCGATCCTCTCAAGGTTGAGGCAATAGTTCAGTTGCCTCCCCCACGCACAATTCTTCAACTTCAGAGTCTACAGGGCAAGGGAAATTTTTTAAGATGTTTCATCGCCAACTATGTCGAGATCACAAAGGGATTTATGCACTTACTGAAGAAAAATGTTCCTTTTCATTGGGACGATGCTGCTCAATGCTCCTTCGACGCATTGAAACATGCCCTCACAAATTCCCCTCTGCTTCGGCCACCCAACTATAACAAAGATTTATTATTATACTTGGTTGTTGCAGAGTCCACCATCGGCATGGTCTTAGTTCAGGAAGATGATTTTCTCTCAGAATATGTGATCTATTACCTGAGTAGAGGCCTAGTTGGACCGGAACTTAATTATTCTCATATCGAAAAACTCGCGTTGGCAGCAGTCCATGATATTCAATAGTTCCGTCATTATGTTCTGTTTCACAAGACCACCGTCATTGTCATTGTGAATCCATTTCAATATGTGTTGACATGACGGGTAATAGGAAGAAAGATCAATAGATGGATAGTCTTCCTCCAGGAATTTGACTTAGATTTTGTTTTAGAGAAATCCAAAAAGTCACTGGTCTTCACAGAACTTATTTTGGAACTTCTGGTTGAGTCAGGTGATGTTATGCCCAAAGAGTCACCTATAAGAGGAGATATGTTTTTGATTGCATCTTCTAATCCCTGGTATGGAGATATACTTATCTATCTCCAGACTTTGAAGTGCCCCACCTCTGCTTCTCGTGATGAGCGTCACTGTATACGCAATCAGGCCAAGAATTATCTCATACTCGATGATATGTTGTATCGAAGAGGTGTAGACTACATCCTGCGCCGATGTCTCACTCACGAAGAAGTAGTTATCGTACTTAACGATTCCCTTACCAGAGCATGTGGTGTTCATTTGTCTGGTTTGGAAACAACCCAAAAGATTTTATGAGCAGGTTACTTCTGGCCGACACTAATCAAAGATTGTATCGAATCAGTCAAGAAGTGCCACCCGTGTCATATCTTCTCTTGAAAGATGAGGAAACATATTGCTCCCATGTTTCCTATCATCATAGTTGGTCCCTTCACCAAGTGGGGGATTGATTACACTACATGCAACCCTCCTTCAGCAAGGGGGCACCATTATATTATTGTATCCGTAGACTACTTCACGAAGTGGGTTGAAGCTATGCCAACGTTTAAATATGATGGAGAGACTGCGGCTCTCTTTTTATTCACCAGATAATAGCAAGGTTCGGCGTCCCAAGAGAGATTGTCACTGACCATGGAAGTCACTTTCAGAACCAGATGATGATTGAATTAACATCAAAGCTTGGATTGTGGAAAGAACATTCTTCACCCTACTATCCCCAAGCAAATGGTTAGGTGGAAGTTGTAAATAAATTTCTTAAGACCATCCTACAGGGAACGATCAACTTAGCCAAGTCAAATTGGCATTTGATGCTATACTTGACATTATGGGCTTACCGAACATCTGTTAAGACTACAACTGGTTTCTCACCTTTTCAACTCATTTACGGGCTGTAAGTAGTCTTGCCTATCGAATGCTAGATCCCGTCCCTAAAGTTGGCAGTACAGTTATTTCCAGACACTTCTCCACTTGAAGAACAATTATTATACCTTGAGCGGGTCAATGAGAAGCATCGTGATGCGGCCTTGGCCAATGAGGCTCACAAACATAAATTCAAGTGTCAGTATGATTGGTCTATTCATCTTCGTATTTTCTCTGAAGGCGACCTTGTCCTGGTCTATGACCAAGATAAGGACCCCTTGGGGGAAGAAAAATTCAAACCCATGTAGTTTGAACCTTCCATCATAAAAGAGGTTCTAAAAAAGGGTGCTTATCGTCTGGTCGACTTTGAGGGAAATGCTTTGGCGAAGCCTAGAAATGGGGTCTACCTCAAGAAGTATTACTCATAGGTAGGTCACCTTGGGTAACTTTTTGTAACATATGTATAGTCTTTGTACTATTACTTTCTAGTTTCTTTTAGTATTATGGACGTGTCATTTTTTATGTTATCTTTTGTCACTGTGGCAGATGTCAAGTGAATCAGAGGTGTTCATTGGGTACACAGACGGTGCTAGCCAACACACTCGAAGGCTTGCCTCCATAGCTTGGGTAATTTTTACACCTCGAGGCCATTTATTATCTTCCAGAGGTGTATGCTTAGGTGACACCACAAACAATGTCTCCAAGTATAGTGCAATTATTGAATTGCTTCATGACACCCTGTCATTTGGTATCTCTCATCTCTGAGTCTATTTAGATGCTCGTCTAGTTGTGTTTCAGTTAAATAGAGTCTACCGTGTTCATGATCCGAATTTACACTGAATATTCCTTAAGGTACGTCTCTTAGAACAAAGCTTTGATTATATTACATATTTTCATGTTCCTAGGAGATTAAACCAAGTTACAAATACTCTAGCTAATCAAATTTTAGACTGGCATCTCACACACATATAAAAATACATACACATAAACATGTAAATACATTTTTAAAGGCAAATATGATCCATAAGACACAAAAAGACATAAAAATCCATATATAATATCATAATCAACAGAGTACATAGGTGGATGCAAGTGCCTCAAAAATATGACCAGTAACGAGTCATGGGGCTTATGCCCTCAAAAAATATATACAAGTAGTCAGGGCCTGTGGACCCTGTTGTACTGATCAACAGCGTTTTCCAAACGCCTAAACAGTCAGACCCACGTTCGTGGTGCCCCCACTACATGAGGCTGCATAGATGGTGGAAGATCCTCGATCTTTTCCATAGGGACTGTGCAGGTGAGTGAGGTAAATTTTCTCTCAAATCGTCTCAAAACCCTCTCAGCCTCACCAGCTGGAAGCTCTCCTGCTATTGCTGGTCCCCCTGAGGCGGCAGGTGCGGCCCCTAGCTGAGGACGACGCCTGTTCCTCACATAATCTGCAGGTCGCACTGGTCCCACATCTGCACATAATAGACACATATCTGTCAAATACTTTGGTATAAAAAAATGATATATATACAAAACAACATAAAAATTACATATTTTTCACAAAAAAAAAATGATGCAAACTTACCCATCTCTCCTCGCTCCTTGCCAAGAGGTACTAGTATCTCAGGATCTCTCGAGAAATCAATCCCAGCATAAGGGTAATCCTCTATGACTGGGATCTGTCGTGACAACCAAGGAAAGAATTCATCATCAAAGGACTCATTGGTCCTTCCACCACCCTGTCGTGGCAGTAACACTGCCCATCTACAAACCACAGGAAGAGAGACCCGATGTCCTCATACCACCACTCGAGGACTAAAACTAGGAAATATTTCAAAGAAGAAAGTGCACAAAATCATCCTAAACCCAAAGTTCCTTTGCGTCTACAACCGACAATCTATCAACTGCCTCTTCATACAATCCAGCAGTGTAGTGCTCCAGTCAAATATCTGTGCATTTAAGCACTAGATTGCATAGTTCATTTGTGCATGGGACGCCTAATGTAGAGCCATAGAACCATTCATCTGCCCAATAAGCAACACAATCACCTGCAGTGATAAATCTGTGATCTTGCTTATTGGCACTTGAGAGCTCGATCGGTCTGTACCAGCCTCACAATAAAGTCCTATCAGTTCTGATATGTTATGAGGCCCCAAAGGAAATGTATGAAAATTGACTGGTTCCCCTCTCCTAAAGAGGCTAGTCAAAAGGTATATATCCTCTGTAGAGGTATATATCCTCTATAGTAGGCACCAGTGACTGCCCATCTAACACAAAGGCCTCTACGTCGAGATGCCAATAATCAACCAAGGCATTCAGTAGCCTAGGTTGTGCTCGCATAAAAGGACATAGGAATAATTTTAGCAGCCCACATTGCATTAAGGCAACAACAACATTGGGGTCTTCCCCGACCAAAGCACTAATCTCCTCATGCTCTCTTTCCCTCCAGTGAACATACATCCTGCAAAAAACCAAGTTCAAGAGGGTTAACCCTTGCATTTTTAAATTTTTTTCCATTAAATAAAGGGTCCACGCGGGCTGTAATGATGACAGTTGTGTGTACACGCGTGTAGTTTTTTCTCTTCCCAAGTGTACACACGGCCTATCATAAGACAACCCACATGGACCTAGGGCCGACCTTTTGAGGGTCGACGCCCCCCCAAAACTTGAAACTAAAATCATAAATAAATATTTAAATTGCAAGAAGAGAGAGTTTATACTTACTTGGTCCAAGCAGATGGTTGTTTCGTCCACCGAAGCTCCTAGAATCAATTCTTTTCACAAAGGGGCAGTTTTGGATTTTAGTCAATTTCTGAATTAACAATGGTAATAATGAGCTGCCAACTTCTATTTATAGAGTTGTTTTGGCCCCTTTTTGTCAATTTTCGAACCCAAATTTTTTTTCTAAATTGAAAATCATTTAAGATGGTTCGGGAGTTTTCTTTGGATGATCAAGGGAGGTATTCCTTTGGGTATTTGGAAAATTTTTGAGATTTGGGCATTTGGATGGTCCTTTGGTAGAAAGTCATTTTTTACCAGATCATTGCATTTAAGTCAGGATTCCACCCCCACTTTCTGCATCTCATTGTCTTTTCCTCTTTGCCATAGGATCGATCCCACCGAGTTGTGACACAAAACCCTCATTACTTCTTTATAAGTGTTGTAATTTGGTGGTAGAGCCTACCGTAACATGTATTCCCTAGGTAGATCCTGGCTGCATGACAATGTCCATGCTATTACTAATGACTATAGGCTCAGGAGTCCTCCATAGTTTTTCCCTGATTACGAGTTTGAGCCTCATTTGCATGATTCCTTTTCACTCTTGACCTCACCCTCGGGACTCCCAAAAAACATAATGGATCTTCTTTTAAGCCCTTTTCAGACCCTCTAAATATGAAAAGATTGTCGAGCGATCTTGTGACCTTTCACGCTCGTTAAACTGAAATTTGAAGTCACGTCTGTCTGGCGGTAGTTTACCCCTTTTTCGATCCAGACGATCAACTGTACAAACAAATGTATACTCTAAGGAACTCTTGTTCTCTAGAAGAGTACCCTCAGGTATCATTTTAACCCTTTTTCGGGCCTGAGGGACTAAATGTATGAAAAATGAACCCCCACGGAGTCCATAGTTAAGCTCTTTTCAGACTCCCTAAAATTGAAAAGATCGCCTAGTGAACTTATTCTTTCACACTAGTTAAAATGGTCCAGAAGAACATTCCTGACGAAGTCCATAGTTAATCTTTTTTCAGACTCCTTAAAAATGAAAAAATGGCCCAGTGATCTTGTCTTTATCACACTCATTAAAATGGTTTTGAATAGATGTCTTTTCGGTGCTAATTTACCCCTTTTTCGAACCGACTAGACTACTTTCGAAAAAGGTACCCCACCGGAGTCTCTTTTTATGTTTTTTTAGACTCTCTAAATATGAAAAACCGTCGAGCTTACCTTCTCTTAGCTCGTTAAACTTACATTGAAGGATGTTACCATTGTGTGTTTTGTTAACTGCATTTGCATACCTGCGTCTTTGGTCTAATGTCGGCTCCATGTTGCTCTCAACTGAACCATATGAAGCATGTCTTATACGCAAGCCCTGTAGTACTTTGCCTCTGCATCTTGACACCTTTGGTCCTAGGAGGGATTTTTCCCAAGTGTCCTTTCTTTGAACATCAGTCTTGTCCTTGCGCTTCGAACTTGTATGTTTGCAACACTCATTCCTCCTTTGTAACGTAACATTCTTTTTCCAAAATTATTGAAAAAGACAAAAAAATCAAATATACCCCAAAAAGAGGAAGGGAAAAGTAGTTTCTTTGTATTGGCAGCATAATTAGTCTCCCTTGGATAAATCACATCTATCTGTTTGTTCGTCAAACTCTTGGATTTAATACGAACTTAGGAATCTTTTCTCGCTACATAGAGTTGTGTCCTCCTCCATTTGGTTATCCTTCCAAACATATGGAGAGTTTGTGTTGCCTCCTGCATTGTGAAATTATGTCAAATTCTATGCTGCGTGAGTCTCATCAGTTGTCATGCTATTGTTCAAGGGAATTTTTACCAAGCTTGAGTCAGCCCCTCTACAGTTTGTCCCTTTCCATCATGCCTAGCCATCCCAAAATCCCAATCAAGTCTTTGTTCGAGATCATTGAAGCCTTCAGTCTGTTCATCAAGATCCTCTAGTCCATGATCGACAAGCTATCAAAGACCTCTGGGTAGTGAAGTCGTACACTCATATTACACTCCTACCTAAGTTTTGAAAATTTTGAAGTTGTTGCTCGAGCTCTGAAGACCTCATCTCCAGCCATCAGGCCTCATCAACTTCTAGAAGATGGATACTCTACATGTATATCTTTTTGATTTTGAGATGTAGCTCCATTTTGTATTGCTCGCGGCTTCACTTTATATAGTTATATGACATGGATATACAGTGTATTTTATTGGTAGCCATGATTTTATTTCATCCCGAGCATGGGTATGCCCGCCTCGGTGAGACAATTATTATTTTGTAGCAGGCACCTCCCAATTTATAGCCCCTGAGCTCACTTGTTTGGAACGTTGGAGAAGATTGTTAACGTATTTCAGCCATCAAATGCTCTTCTGACCTCACACATTAGGGGGCATCTGTTATAACCCTAATTTGCACCAGACATGCTTACTTGGCATCAGGCCATCTCAAATTCCTTCTTTGCCAAAACACCGTTGAACATCTCTTCTTAAAAACCCCTTTTATAAAGACCCATGCACCCTACTCCATTACTGCACACGTGTACATGCTAGCTGACCCAAGGCATCCCATGTGTACCTACAAAAGCATGGAAAAAGGAAAGTTGCTAACAGAACACACAGCTTTGGGTAAGTTAACTAAACCTTTCGGCCATGCATGGCGGGTCACTCGAACAAATACCTAGCTTCTTCTAGACTATAAAAGAAGGGTTAGGGGTCCCATTTGAAAGGAGGAGAATCATAGTAAAGAAACTATACCCGATTGAGCATTCCCTTTGTCCCAACCTTTATCCATCCTTGTGAAAAGAGAAGTATAGAGAAAAGTAGTTGGAAGACAGTGGAAGAAGAGCCCAGGACCAGGATTGAGGAGTAGTAGCCGACTTTATCATTGTGAGGTATCATTGTGAAGTTAATAAAAGAATTTATTTTCACGTCCCGCCATATGAGATTGTCATTATTGGAATATTGATTGTATGATTGATTAAATCTCTAACCTGTTAGTTCATAGATCAAATGCATGTGGAGTTCTTTGTTTGTCTTTAGTGAATGCAGGTCGGCATTGGGAGGAGAGTTGCAGTCAAATAATGACCAAGCATGAAAAGGGATCGACATCAAACACGGAGAATAAGGTACGCCAACTTAATCTCTTGAGCCTTGTATTTACATATGAGTAATGGGGGTCTAGGCATGGGATGATGGTAAAAAGTAAGAATCTTTAGGTCATTTCTGCATGCATGATAAAACCCTTAGTGCTAGTCTGTAGGAGGGATTCCCCACCCACAACAATACCTCCCGATGTTTATCCTTATCTCACCTTATTTCTGTATTTTATTAAGGGATTAAGTTAATACAATAAGTCCAACGTTAAAATCCCATTTTAATCTAGGTGGGTTGATTCGTGAAGATGTTTTATTATTTAGAAAAAGTTGTTCTTCAAATGTGGTAAGGGGTAGTGTTTTTATTTTTTTTTAGAAATGGCAGCTTTTATATTTTGTCCTTGCATTCGTTTTTACACATACACTAAGTCAAGGAATATGCTCGCGCGCGTGCATGGTAAAGCAATATAAATAATGTTTTGATGTAAATAATGTAATTATGTAAATTCTCATCGTTATTGTAATGTTCTCTTTTATGAGTGATGAAATTTAAATGGAAATAATGCAGTAATAAATTAAAATATATAATAATCTAAGTTTGAATTTAAGCTTTCTAATAATCTAAGTTTTATAATGTTACTGTAATATATGTATGTGGAATGTTATTGACAAATTATTATCTAGAAGTTGCCTTTATTCTTCTTTATAAATGTTATATGGGGTTGTATTTAAGATAGAAGTAGGGAAGGATTATTCCTTGGGGATGGAATGGTAATCTTAACATTGATTGTCTAGATTTAATTTATTAAGAAATTATAATTTAGATAGAAAATTTGCATTCTAAGGTTATGGTACTCTGTTTATTATTGAACTGGAGAAGTTATAAAGGCATAGTGAATTTAATGATTCTGAACCCCACCCTTAAATGAAAAGGTAAATGTTACTTGAAAGTTGTTAAGTTGAGGTATGATACAATGTACTAGAATAGTTTTATGATGGTAAGATAGTAAAGAGATACATCTATAATGTTGCAATTATTTTTACCCTATCTTGATTGTAGTTACATTGCGCCCCGTTTAGCTAGATTGATTACAATGCTCTCATTATGGTTTCATATAATGTATGTTAGTGCAAGTTGGATTTCGGAAAGGTTTGATTCCATGTTTGGTCAAAGGTTTAGAATTATTCTTGTTTGTGCATGGGTACCTAGTGTGCTTGTCGCACGGTGGCGACATGATTTCTTAATATTGGATCATTGTGCACGTTGATCAAAAAAAGCATATGATAACCCATCTTAGGGTCATGTGCCTCTTGATATGGATGATGTTGTTTTTGTATTTAAGGTTTGTACTTGTTTGTAATGTTTAATGTGACTGTCTCTCGCTCATAGAGAAGTTTCAAGTTACTTGTGTCATTGATGTTGTTGTGTGTGGTTGATTGATGATGCCTTTTAGCTTAGTAGGCGTGGTCTTTGTTGTGTCGGATGGGATGTAGACACCTCCTTGTTCATCATAATAGTCGCGAGCCTTGAGACCTTAAATGGTCAAAATCGATGGGAACCTGGGCTTGAGTATTACTTATGTGTCCTGGAGGTCCTAACCTTGTAGGGTAGGACACGCGGGTAGTCGTTTTTATTTTTCATCTGATTGATTGTCGTATGTTGCATCCAACTGCATGATGTGCTAGTATGATAGGTAGTTATGTTTGTATGTTGTGTGAATTGTGTGTGTTGTGCTCGTCGTCATGTTGCGATGTTTTGAGTATATTGTCTTTATTACTTTCCTACTTAAAAAAATAAATATTGGACTAGTTATGTGAGGCTCGTTGTCCTAACGATGGGGTTCATTACATATGGTATCAGAGTGGGTTCGACGTGCGACTTGGGATCACTATGGCTTCCATTGATTATATACTTGATTATAAAATGTCACTAATTAAATGGGTTTGTATTCATGTAGGTAATCATGGTTAGAGGATGTCACAGAGGAAGACAATGGGGTGTTAGGGGAGGAGGCACGATGCCCCTAGTAGAATCCACGCCCGAGGGGTCTAACCCCCAGGGAGGCAAATAGGTTGTCGGGCAGGAACAAATAGTTTTGGGTGATGTGGTTGGGTTAATGAGGTCCTTTCAGAGGATGTATGTGACACTTATCAACCTTTTGGATAGATATGAGGCCAGGGCGTCGACACCTCCTAAGGGTCCACCACACACCCCAGTCAGTACTAGTAGCATTCACCATGAACTAAAGAAAGTCATGTTTCTCAAGTTCTTTGGTGCCCTGGACGGTGCAGCTGCCGAGGCATAGTTGGATAATATGGCGATGTGCTTTTCACTTTGAGAATATACCTCCAACATGAAGGTCTACATGGTGGTATTTCAACTAAAAGGGAGCACTCTTCTCTGGTGGAAGATGCTCCTGCCGCAATTGAACATGGTCATCAAAGACGTGTCATGGGAACTGTTCGAGGAACGGTTCCGGAAGAGGTATATGTCTAAGGAATTCAATGAGTGTCAACTCAACGAGTTCAATGCCTTGCGATAGGGCAATCATACGGTGCCCAAGTACGAGGCTCGTTTCATGGAGTTGCTTCGGTATGCTCCACACCTGAATACCGAGAAACTTAAGGTCAACAAGTTCGTGTTCGACTTTAATGTCAACATTTGTGCAAAGGTGAGGTTTCTTATGCCTCACACCTTGCATGATGTTTTCCAAAAGGCCTTCATTGCAGAGGAGGATCTCATTAGCGGGGGTTAAAGAAGGACTCCATCGAGACCAGTGGGACAAGCATCATCTGATGCACAGTAGCATCAGACGCCAGCTAGACATCCACCAGGATATCGTGGCACTCTGAGAGGATCCAAATTCAATACACCTCCGTAACCAACACCTCAAAAAAAGAATCCTTACAAAGGACCACAACACTAACAACAACAACAACAGTTTAGGCCTATTTCAACATCAAGGTTCCAGGCCAGTGGGTTGTCAGGTTCTACTTCAAGTACCAGGAGCACTGAACCAAAGACAGGGTGTTTGTAACAACCCTAAGTATTAATCAATTGTCATGGTTTAATTAATTGTTTAATGTATGTTAGTTTAAATAATTAATTAATTAATTGTCATGGTTAAATATTTGCTGAGTGTGAATTGGTTTAATTAACTAATTAATGAATTTAATGATTAAATATATGTTTAATAAAATCTAGTTTAATAAATTATTAATTATTATTTTGTATCGAATGATGGAACCATTAAAGAGAAGGGGATAAGGTGGTTGGTATTGAATGGAGGGATAAGGTGGGTGAGTCTTAATAAAAGGGAGAAGGCAGTGAATGAGAGAGGGGGAAAGGAGAATAAGAGGAGGGAAAAACACTCGAAGAGAGACTTTTGATCTTTGGGGGAGTGAGAATCATTTTGAGGGAGGAGAGGATTGAATTGTTGGTTTGGGGCTGGAGTAGCTTGTTGGAGGATGGTTCTGGTTTTTTCTTGAGGAATTGGTTGGAGTTTGGTGGACTGAGACAGGGGGCACCTGTTGCTGGGAGTTTTGGGCTCGGGGGCGAGGAATCCTTACGGAATCTTGGAGCTAGGGAGTCGGAGAGGCTCTGTTCCTAGTTGGCTGGGAGGTTAGACGGTTTTGGGCAGAGCATCAAACAGAGTTGAGAACAACAATAACATTAGTTAGAGGTATGTATTTTCATTATTATGCTGAATATGTAGTTTATTACGATGTTTCTCATAAATTTTAATTATGTTGAATAATGAATGGTTATATGCTGAATAAGGAATCGTAAAGATGTTAGGATAGCATTTCTCTATTTAAATTTATGTTTTTATAAGGCTCTGTTGGAAGAGACCTTAAATATGGTATCAGATCATAGGCTCGAAAGCTAGGTCCAAATGGGCCACCATGTTTGTGTAAACTACTCTAAACAAATAGTAAAATAATTGCATTGAAATGAGACTAATACATAGGTTTTCAAGATCGAGTATATCTTCCAGGGTAGAAGGATATGTGTGATTCTCAATGGCCATGAGATCAATTCAAATATGAAATAAAAAAAAGAACAACCCAAAGAAGAATAAAAATCAGCCAAAGCCCCTAAGGGATAGTTGGGCATCCCTAATGCAAAGGGAATATCATGTAAACATCGTTGGATCTGAGGGAGGTCCCCAAGGGGAATCAAAGATGTATGATTATACCTATCTCCTAGACAACCTGTACTCAATGAACTACAATGGATCCAATATGTGATGCCTAGGATGTTTCTCATAGTAACCTTGGCATGAATTTCATCGTGGAAGGTTGTGCATACATCTATTTAAAATTGTTTTAGGGTAAATCTATAGAAAGTTTAATATATAAGATTTTAGGGCCAAGGGTCTACATATACTACCTTCAAGATCCATGGATCCCCATTCCTTATCTAAATCCATATCCAAATCCTTCCAGTCATATCTAGAATATTTCATGCCATATCCTGTAGAAATGATGAATTTTAAAAGAATTACAAAATAAAAGAAGAAAGAAAACATCTTTTNTATATATATATATATATATATATATATATATATATATATATATAAGGGGGAAAAATTAATTGGATGGAAAAGGGGCAAAAGGGACTCTACCCATACTTATTCCTTCACATCACACTCCTCTGTGGCTATGTTGTTGCTACTTCATATCCAGGAAAGTGGTAGGTAGCTAGATCATTGTTGGAAAATCCCAAGAAATGTTCTGTGAAAAGTGAATGAATGAAGAAGGCCCATGGATTTGTTGGGGATGGAACCAGGACTAGACTAGTGATTTATCAGTAACAATGTTAGTATTTTCTTGTTGCTGTTGTGGTAAGGAAAAGAGAAGACAATGGCGGGGAGGGTTCCGAGCGACACACCGACTCGGCATCTGCCAAGAACACAGACGACGGGGAACCTGGCGAGGACATAAACAATGGTGAACATCTCTGAATCGGCAATCGACAGTGAAATCGTCCCGTCGTCCCTCACTGAGATCGTCAGGATCCTTCGTGTGGCTAACGAGATTGAGCATGAGCGCCCTCGTGTCGCATATCTCTGCCAGTTCTATGCATTCAAAAAATCTCATAGATTAGATCCTACATCCAACAGCAGAGGTGTTCTCCAGTTCAAGACAGCTCTCCTGCAAAGACTCGAAAGGAGCTCAACTGGAAAAAGCATACCAAACTGCTACAGTCCTATTGGAAGTATTGAAGGCAGTCACCCAGACAGAGGTTGTTGAAGTTGCTCTCCAGATCATGGAGGTTGAGAAAAAAAAAACCAGAGATGTATGTGCCCTATAATATTCTTCCTCTTGATCCAACTGGTGCACATCAAGCCATCATGCAACTTCCTAAGATTAAGGCTGTAGTAGCATCTATACGCAACATTCATGGCCTTCCATGGCCCGAACATCGTCAGAAAACAAGTGCAGAGCATGATATGCTTGGTTGGCTCCAAACTATGTTTGGATTTCAGAAATCCAATGTGGCCAATCAAAGGGAGCACTTAATTTTGTTGCTTGCAAATGTGCACATAAGGCAAATTCCCAAACTAGAGCCAATGTCAAAGTTGGATGATAGAGCACTAAATCTGGTTATGAAAAAGTTGTTTCGAAAATAAGCAGTGGTGCAAATA
The DNA here is from genome assembly GCA_000966675.3 of Picea glauca. Classification (NCBI taxonomy): domain Eukaryota; kingdom Viridiplantae; phylum Streptophyta; class Pinopsida; order Pinales; family Pinaceae; genus Picea; species Picea glauca. Next base: position 227,069 of record JZKD02S1648728.1, on the reverse strand, counting down.
TTTAGGTCACAAAATCAGTCTCTGGTTGCCCAGTATACAGCCCAAAGTGCAACAGCGTAAAATTTTATATATGGGACTTTATCTTCTTATTTGGGGGAGAGGCTACAAATCTACGATTTATGCTAGAATGCCTCTGTTATATATACCATCATATGGCATATGAACTCTATGGGATGTTGGCTGGTAATGTGAGCTCTGTGACATGGGAAAATGTAAAGCCAGCATATAATGGTGATGAAGAATCATTCCTTAGAAAAGTTGTGACTCCTATTTATAATGTTATTAAAGATGAAGTCCATAGAATAGAGTGCACTACAACACACAACACACCGAGTATTGATAACCCGTGACCAAGCGCTGAACTTCAGGCCAAGTTGAGGAAAGAGCTCTCGAGTCACACATAGCTCAGTGCAAAGCCCACGACCATGAAGGAGGAGCCCACGAAGGGGCATTACAGTCACAAGAAGGTAAAAAAAGAAAAAACAACTAAAACAACAAACTGAACCAATATACCAACGCGACCATGCGCCAAGCAATGGAGGAAAAGCCCACAAAGGAGTAGAGGCAACGTGCCACTGTACACAACGTGCCCTCCAAACCTTGAAACCATGGACACCAGGGTCGACTGATCAGAGAGATGGCCATGGCCGGCCTCATCCTTCACCCTGAGAGTTTGACAAAAACGAAATGAAAAGAAAGGGAGGGGGGTAGGGTTTGAAGAGATAAGGATGGAGGAGATTAGGGTTAAGGGATGAGCGTCGGGGGGAGGGGATGGTGGGGGGTGTTGGAGCCGCCTTTGTTTTTTTTAGCATATTTAAAATTTCATATCTTAATGGTTGAAATCGAAAGCCAGTTTTCATATTTTCCTTTATTTTTCCAAAAATCTCAGAAGTCTCATCATGCAAACAATGACAGTGATCATACTCTTAAGGTAAGGTTTTTTTTCTTTTTATCGTTTAAACAAGTCTCTCCTTTTTTACCTCGGGATGTCGCATGTCGGGAGTTATAGGTCACATAGTTTACAAGTCCCAAGGGGCGAAATGACGAACTAGTTTTAAAAAGTTTACCCAAATCATTACCGAGAGTAAAAATATTCTAAACCGCAGTTAAGAATAATCGAGATTTCATGTCTCGGCATTTGCTAGCTCCAAAAGTCTTACCGTCGTAACCCCGATAGATGAAACTGTGAGATTCTTGTTTTAGTAACCCGAGTTAATGTTAAAAGTAAAAAGTTTAGCCGCATTTAAGCTCTGCCGGGAATTCCCAACTCGGCGTGTTTTCCTCAAAATTTATACCTTCGAAGCCCCGAGTCGCGAAGTTGCGATATAAATATAAATGTAAATGAACTAAACACTTAATCCGTTTTTTTCTTTCCTTTTTATTAGATCATATCATCACGATCTCGCGATTTCGCAACTCGACATACGAGCCTCCCGGGAGCTATACCTTCGAAGCCCCGAGTTGTGAAGTCACGATATAAATAAAAATGTAATTAATTAAACACTTAATCCTGGTTACGTTTTGTATTAACCAAAGCTAATTGTCGCAATCTCGGGTTTTAGAGTTGTAAAGGGTTAAAGTGAAAACTCCCGATGAGGTGAATGCCGAAAGATTAATTAACATTTAAAAAAGCCTGATTAATTAAGCTAAGACAATATTTCCATTTGTTTTAATATGAAAATTAATATGCACAATCTCCGAGGCAATTTTAAACTTTCTTTGCGCCAACTTGCATTACAAACTATCAAAATTTATGACATTAATTAGAAATGAGGCGAATTGACAAGTAAGGGTTTGGTTTTTATTGCTAAATTTATATTTAAGAACGATTTGATCGTTCTGTCCCTAAGGACGACCTAGTTTTAAATAGTCAAAGACATGGATCTTTTATTTGTTGTCTCAAATTTCATTTCTATTCTACACAAAGCCAACTTTTCGCGAGCGAACTAATTTCTGTATGTATACATATTTTTATCGCAGGAGAGCCAAAGTAGAATCCCCCGCCATGGCCCCACAAAAAGCGTCTAAAGCCACTATTGAGGTTTCAAGACAAGGTTCAAACAACGTTTCTGATACTTCACCTCGAAGTGTCGACTCTGTCAGGACCTGGTGATATATTTCTGAGGTTCTATAGTTTGAATTGGTAGATGTTTCAGATGATTCCAATAAAAATGAAAAAGATGACCTGATCACCAAGTATAATATCGTCGTCTAGGGTCAAATGCATAAAGTAGCGGCTAGGTCACGTCTGCTCCCTTATTACGATATGGTCCAGTGCGCATTAGACCATGTAGATATACCAACCAGAACCATCATCAATGAGAAAAGGGTCATCATTGGGACTTTTAGACCTAAACAATTACAGGCTATGTACAAGTTGCTAGCTGTGTCAGACCTTACATACAATTCTGAATTCTTGGAGAATTTTAAATAGAAGAAATGTGTGCAATACAACAAGACTATGTTTGGTTTAATCAAAGATTGGGTTTCACACCCTGCGAAGTTCAGGGCAGATAGTAATGGTATATATTCAATATCTTCTCTGGAACCATAGTTCAAATATGTGGCTATGATGACCTTCAAATTATATGGGAGAGAGGACACCACACATTTTTTCCTTCAGTGGGTGCCTCTAATTCATTCGGTCGCCGAAGGTTGTTCCTTCGACTGGGCTAAACTACTATCCGATAGTTTGACCAGTCAAGTTACAGAGTATCGAGCGTAGAAGGAGAGCGGAAAGATTGCTTCATTCTTTATGTCCACCTATATCATGGATGTCATGTGTTTTCTGATGCCTTTTCCCTTAATGAGTTGGAGCTGGACTCCATCGGAGGCTGAGCCCATCCATGTCTACCATTCAAAGTTGTGGGAAGACAAAGCCTCAGATTTTGTGTATGAAATCTTTAACTAGGTGACGGTACCGCTGCATGTCACTATCTTCGGCCACCCGCCACCCAGGATCTTAAACAGTATCATGGTAAATCTGAGCAGTATAGCCGACTGGTACGTGGAAGCAGAATTTTCATATCTCAGGGTTTTCGGCGCTTTTGTTTCTCTGAATGCCTTACCACTATTCATACCCAATAGGCTGGCTTGTCGTGAGATTTCCAAGCAAACCGTAATCGGTGGCATAATCAAGGAGCTGAAAGGATATTCTAAGAAGGTATGGCCACCTTTTCCTATTCATTTAAATTCCTATTCTTTGTTAGATTCCGGGCATGCTAAAGCTGAGGAAGTAGCCCTAGAGGACCTAAAATTGGTTCATGTCGAATTCAAAAAGCACGATCCACGAAGGGTCATAAGTAATCACTTAGCCAGTTGCGAGCTTAAAAGGTTCGAACATGAAAATTCGCCCTCGAATGACATTTTCCGAGGCACGAGATCTTATGCCGAGGTTTTGGCTCGGATACAAGCCCTGGCACCTGAAGAGAGAGCCGATGTTTTAAAATTCCAAGAACATTGATGGAGTTATCTTCCCCCAGTATTGCAGGGTGAGAATCCAATAACAGCAGAGGTGCAACAAAAAGAAGTCGAAGGCTCCAAAGATACAACACCTAGACAAGAAAAACACCAGGACAAGGGAGAGCAAAATGGGAGTCCGAAATCGGAAATAAAAACTCCCGATCTGTCAAAAAAGTAGACTCTAGTCACCACTCCAGGCCAGTCAACTAAGCAAATCAGAGATCCCATCACCTCCATTACTCCCTTACATTCAACTCAAGGGAACATAGACGCAGGGTGTATTTTCAACGAAGAATTGAGACCTATAAGGATGGAAGAGCTCCCTCCAAATGAGTTCTTTTTTGATAAAAAGAGAAAAGCTATGGTAAAAAGAGAATTCTATCAAGAAGCAGGATCAACGGCCAATAAATTTAAGGTGTTGACCAATGGGAAAGACAAGAAGAAAGAAGAGTTTGCGACAGAAATAGTCAGGACATTAGGGGTGTATGCTATGACAAACCAATTTTCAGTCAGGGTTTTGAAAAATCGGCTGAAGCGAAAAAATTGCCTCATCAAAACCTTAGAAGCTAAACTAGCCATAGGAGAAGAAGCTACTAAAGACCAAGCAAACACAGGAATAGAACAAGCAAGGATGGCCGATAAAAAGGAAATTGAGTTGCTCAAAGCTAAGCTCGAACAAGCAGAGCTGGTAGTTCAGACCAGTCAAATACAGGTAGGCCAACAAAGAGAATTGATAGGGCAGCTACAGGTTAGATTAGAGTTCACCAAAAGCCAAGTTATAAATATCGGGATATTCCAGTCCCAGGCTATGGAGATTCGAAGCAGGGTTTTTGCAGCCCTACGAAGTTTACTTGCCAAGGTAGAGACAATTCAAGACAATTGTCTGCTTATTGATCAAGTATTAGAAAACTTATCTTTCAGAGAGAGAGAAGCTGGAGCAACTCGGGTCGTATTTCAAGACGCTGTAATAGCTACATCAAACAGGGAATCGGGAAAACGTTCTAAGTTTTCCATTTCAGAACAGACCCGAGGTAATATTTTGTTGAAAGAATGGGAACGCATCATATCAGAAGCAAAATCACAAGCCAAGAAGGTAAGGAAATCCTGTGAAGAGGCTTTTGGTTCTATAGATGGAAATCTATTAGGCATTGATAGCGAGACTAATGCTGAGACGTTGAGCCAAATGAATGTGGCGAAACTCTCGCTTAATATAAATGAGAAAGAAGAAAGAGATTCGGCCAAAGTCTCACAAGTAACTCTGGCAAACATAGTTCAAATAGATAAATGGATTATTAAACCAAGTGTGCAATTGTGCACTATTGACACCCTAGACCGACAGATGGAAGAAAGGTTGTTGCAATTAGTCAGAGATTGTTACATTTTTTAGGCCAATTGTCAAGCGGAACCTTCAAGGTTGATATCTCAGCTGGTGGAAAAATGTGTCACTTGTACCGAGCATGCAAGAGGGCAGGCTTCTGGTACCAAATAAAGACATAAGATAAATAAATGAAACGATTGATCTCCTTCTTGTTGTAACTAAAAATCCTGGAATGATTGAGATTCCATCATATGTAAATCTGTATAAATATACAATAAAAGGAAAGAACAAGGGGCTGGACCTTTTTGGGTTGATTGTAATAGAGATTTTTCTCCCTCGAGAGTTAATATAAAGCAAATCCGAAGATTCTCGATTCCTTCACGACTGTGTTATGAGTTTGTTTCCTTGTATTTCATATTTCATTTCATTTCATATATGTATTTGATGAATGCTTCGCTATAATTTAGTAGAACCTCTACTATAGTGAATAAATTTTAGTTTTCTATATTGTTTACCGTTTTTCCTCTGTACCGGATATCAGCAGGTATAAGACTAGTGAACATTTTAGATTTCTATATATATTTTATGCTTCATCAGGTTATTTCTTTCTCTTTTTCTTCTTCTGTTTATAAGTGAGATTCTCCCTTGATAGGAGCCTTACATGAAAGATAGCTTAATGTTTTTCTTACACCTCATACACATTTATTAAAATATAACTCAGTTACGAGAAAGGGCCTTTGGTTTGCACCCTGTTTTCACTACTGGAGCTATAACTCTCCTTTATACGACCGAAATCGAGACAGCATATAAAAAGTATTGAGATTTTATTATTATTATGTTCCTCTATGACTGTCCCTGTGACAAGACAACCTAATATTGAACTCGAACTATCAGATCAAACACATATTGCCTTGAATCATTTTGATACTATTCTTAAAACAACCACTACCCGGGTCGAACTGGAACGTTTGTGGGCAGTGATTGAAAGGGACATAAACATCCAGGAACAGTTGGAAGCTAGACAACAACCTAGAAATCAACCCTAGCTTCCCTTGCCGAAGGTTGACATTTCTTCCTTCACTACCCCTTACTCACTTTTGGATGCCTAGACATTGTACTTCTAAGCCTTAAGTATAGACTCTGGAACAACATCTTTTTGGCGCCGTTGTTGGGGACCGAGGTTACAAAATCTTTTTCCCTGGGAAAACGACATTTTTCATTGAACGTGCCACACTTTGATAGTGACAATGAAGGCACACCTTTTAAAGGCTTTCCAATCTTTCAATTGGTGACTCCACGATTAATAAGCTGGCATCTAGACAAAGGAATACCAGGAAAAACACAGATGGTAAACAGACCACACCCGTTACTGATCCTGAGAAGATTTTAAAGGCAAGAGGCTCTCTTAAGATGACCCCTGCAGTCTATTAGCTTAAATACCCACAACTAAAGACCAAGAGTTCTTCTGAACCTTCAACTTCACGCAGCCCTATTTTCGACTCTAAGGATATAACATCAAATTGCTTTGAAGTTAGAAGCGAAACCCATCCGATAACCTCTGTAGAACATAAAGGAAAAAATCCTGTAGAAAATTCACCTGTTGTTGATATATCGTTGACTCTTCAGTTGAATTTCGCGACCTCACACAGTCTCGAATAATATTTCACACATCCAGCTTCCACACCCGTTGGTTCCCCTGACTACATTTCTTTCAAGTCCGAAGAGCCAAGCCCTCACATCCCTTACCAGTCATCCTCGAATTTTTCTCCCCACGAAGAAAGTAAAGATTCACTTTTAATCTTCCAAAACCCCCTTTACAACTTTCCACTAATAACGATGGCAGCCACTAGAGGGGGAGGTGGAGGGGTTGTCAGAGGAGGAGGTGGAGGTGCTCCTGGGGGAGGAGATGGAGGCCAAGGGCCTACCCCCCCTCCCAAAGTGTTTGCTAAAGTGGCAGCAAGATACGCTCCTTTGGTATTGCCCATTCCTTTGCACGACCTTCCCGAAAATTATATAAAAAATTTGCCAAAATTCACTGGGGAAGGAGATATGACCACAGTCGAACACATAAATTTATTTGATCAATTCGAAGACATCCTAGGTCTCGAACATGAATATGTGTATTCGAGGATTTTCATCCAAACCTTCAAAGGTTAGGTCCGAACTTGGTTTTGGAGTCTACATGCAGGATCTATCTTGTCCTATGATGCCTTGGAAGATGCTTTCCTTAGACAATGGGGTGAAAGAAAGGACCACCTTTACTATTTAACCGAGTTTGGGTCTTTAAGAAAAAAAAATTCAGAAATAGTTATGGAGTTTATTCAGAGATTCAACAAGCTGTATAAAAAAATCCCAGCCGAGGTTAAACCGTCCCAACCCGCAGCCAAAGTATCTTTCGTGGGGGATTTCGAACCAGATTTTGCACTTCTTTTACGAGAAAGAAGGAGAGCTACTCTAAACCGAATGCAAGATGATGCTGTAGAAATTGAGTCAAATATGATGGCTTCTGGTAAGTTAAACGCTAAAGTAGAAGCGGGAAACCGAGAAACTAGACGCTTTAGAGAACAAGCAGGGTCGTCAAGGTCTAATAGATACACATATGACAAAGTAGACGATATGGCCAGGGTAATTAAGGAGTTGTCTAATAAGATATCTAGAATGGAGCTGGAATAGGCCAAGGTCGATTCTTTCGCCAAAAAGGATTTTAGGAAGAATCTCAATCCCCCAAATCAGCAAAGACAGATAAAAAACAAAGATCAAAAAATACAAACTCCCCTAAAGAACGAAAATTTTATAGGAGCGAATGACCTCCAAGATTTCAGAGATTTAGATGATGATTTTATGAACTTGGGTGATGACTGCACACAACCTTATCTGACTAGAGAGGATTATGAAAAATCTCTAAACACTCAACAATCGTCTATTGAGGGTGAAGAAAGAGATTATACTGACCTTTGTAGTTATCAAGAAGAAACCGGTATGATAATGGCTGAGGTCCAACATAGGTATAACTTGAGATCTAAGGATAAGCCTATTTCAACTACTCACCCTAAGAAAATTCTCCCAAGAGGTCAAACTTATGAGCCCACCCCAGAAGAAACTGTGTTACCTAACAACAAAGCAAAAGTAGTAAACGTGCAAGAACTGGAAGTAGAAAAGGTTGAGACTAAAACATAGGAAACCAAAGCAGCTAATACAAATACACCTTTAACCAAGATCATGAGTAATAAGGCAGTCCAGACAAATAAGTTGAAAAAGAAGGATTCAGAAGTCCCAACTAGAGAAACAAACAAGGTGAGTAGAGTTTTTAGTTTCGAAAACGAGATAAATAAAATTAAGATACCAATTCCTCTGGTAGAGTTAGCAAAAAACCCAAGTTATCGAAAGTAGATTACCAAAGTGATAGGCGTTTCAGGGCTAGAAAGATAATCTGACGTTTTGAACCTAGAAGATGATAAGCCCAACATCACTTTTGGTCCACATTTTGAAGGAGCCAAAGACACTGTTGCTCCCTTTTATATCACCTTAAACGTGTATGATCAACTGCTACATAATTGCATGCTAGACTTCGGAGCCTCACATAACGTGATGCCTAAAATTATTATGGACAGATTGGGTCTCCAGATCACTAGACCTTACGGAGATCTTTACTCATTTGATTCAAGAAGAGTTAAGTGTATGGGAATGATAAAGGATTTAGTAGTCACCCTAGCACATGTCCCAATTAAGAGCATCTTGATGGATGTGGTCATTGTTGATATTCTCCCCAAGCATGGGTTACTATTGTCTAGGTCATGGTGAGCCAAGCTAGGGGGTTCTCTTCAACTGGATATGACGTATGCCATGATTCATGTGTTTGGTGGGAAATTTACTCAGTTGTACAGGGAGACGAGGTTAGCATATACAGTAAGCGACCCTCAAAATCTGAACAATTTCCCTATTTACATTGCAAATCAAGATTTAGGAAATTGTATCTTATCTTTTGACGATGGTTTAGATGGTTGCACAGAGGAAAATGATATAGAGCATGAAGATTCAAGTTACATGACCGAGGATATGTGTAGCACTGGTATTTGGAAAATGTTTTTTGACGGTGCCCTATCTTGCGAAGGGGCTGGTGTAGGAGTGCTTTTTGTGGCACCTGAAGAAAGGTTTGTTGTCCCTTTTTCTTACAGAGTACAATGGGATATAGATTATACTAACAATGTATGTGAATATAAAGCCTTGGTCTTAGGATTAGAGGCTAAAAATAAAAAACCTAGAGGTATACGGAGATGCAGAGTTGATAGTCAAAAAAATAAATCGGCAATACCAGGCCAAGCATCCCAGATTAAGATCATACAAAAATTGTGCCTGGGATTTGATGGAAAACTTTTTCTCGTCTGTAAATGTCCACTTCATCCCATGCACAGAAAACTTACAAGCTGATGCATTAGCTAAAGCAAATTCAACTTTCACTCCTCCTACAACCTTTAAATTGAAGTATCACATAGAGATAAGACACAGACCATCTATACTGGATAATATCTAGCACTGGCAGGTTTTTGAGGATGATGAACAAATTAAGAAGTTTCTTGAAGCAGTAGGTGAATTTTCTGAAACTCACGCAGATCAAGAAAATCAGAATGACCATATACGGATCATGCAAGAAGGGAGGAGCCTCAAGCTTTCCAAAACAAAATCTCAAATCATCGCATGCTAGTCCTAAAAAAAACCAGATTCCGAAAGGACTGATCCCTCTGGAAAGACTGTTTGATCAAAATGACATACCTGTAAAATCCACCTTACAACCCCAACCAAAAGAGGTTGAGGACTGTGACATAGGAACCAAAGAAGAGTCTAGGATGGTTAAAATATCTAAACTCCTCCCCCCTTAAATAAAAGGAAAGTATAAGGACCTACTCATACAATTTAAAGACGTTTTCACCTGGCCTTATGACGAGTTAAGAACCTATGACACTACCATGATCGATCACAAGATACCTCTAAAGCCTGGGGTCAAACCCTTTAGACAAAATCTTAGGCAGATCAACCCCATTTTATTACCTGTGGTCGAGAGAGAAGTGAAGAATCTTTTAGAGGTGAAAATTATAGTACCTTTGAGATATTCTGACTGGGTGGCAAACCTGGTCCTGGTCAGAAAAAAGAGTGGGGAAATTAGACTGTGTGTGGATTTCAGAAATCTAAATAAGTCCTCTCTTAAAGACAACTATCTGCTGCCTAAAATGGATCACGCGCTATAAAGGGTAGTTGGGGCGAACAAAATGTCTGTGATTGACGGTTTCTTTGGATATAATCAAATTGCCATGAATGAACAAGATAAAGAAAAAACAACCTTTACTGCCCCTTGGGGTATGTTCATGCATGATAAAATGCCTTTCGATTTAATGAATGCAGGAGCCACGTTCCAACACGCTATGGACATTGCTTTCATTGGAGAAAGGGATAAGTTTGTAGTCATCTATCTCGATGATTTAACGGTTTTCTCCAAATCCGACGAAGAGCATTTAGTACATCTTAAACAAACATTCGAAAAATGTCGCAGGTTTGGTCTGTCCTTAAACCCCAAGAAATCACACTTCACCATGCAAGAAGGTAAAATTTTGGGTCATATTGTATCTAAGGATGGAATTAAGATTGATCCTAAGAGGGTTGAAGCGATAGACACTATAAACATTCCTAGAAATGTAAAAGAAATTCAATCTTTCTTAGGAAAAATAATTTTTTTACGAAGATTTATCCCAAATTTCTCTGAAATTGTAAAATTGATCACAGATATGCTGAAAAAGAACAGCGAAGTAGAATGGACAACAGAGGCCAAAGCGTCATTCGCACACATTAATAAATTCATAGCTGAGGCACTTGTATTGGCAAGTCCCGATTATCTAAAAGAATTTCTTATTTTCTCGTTTGCCTCCAAACACATGATTGTTGTGGTGCTCCTCCAAAAAAACGAAGAGGGTTTCGAACAGCCGATCGCCTTTTTTAGCAAGAGCCTCAGAGACGCTGAACTTAAATGTGATATAATAGAAAAACAAGTGTATTCCATGGTAAAATCATTGAAGGCATTTAGAACATATGTATTACACTCCAAGATAATTGCGTACGTACCTACAAGTTCTGTGAAATATAGTTTGGTACAACCAGACAGTGATGGCAAAAGAGGACGATGGCTTGCCAAGATTCAATAATTTGACCTGGAAATAAAACCTACTAAACTGATAAAGGGACAAGGCCTGGCCAAACTTTTGGCTGAATCAAATCTCAGAGCTCTGGATATAAACTGCCTGCAGGAATGTGAGGAAGACATGAACATAAACAAGCTTGATGAACGAACAAATGCAATTAAGATCAAGGAGAATTGTGTATCATCAGAATGGTGCAGAAACATAGTATCCTACCTGCTGACTCTAAAATGCTTGAGTGAACTATTGCCATCAAAAGCTAGGACTTTAAAGCTTCATGCGGTTAAGTATTGTATTGTCGAAAATCAACTATATTGGAAAGACCCACTTGGTTTCTTGTTAATTTTCTTAGTCGAATCGGAAACAGAAAGGGTTATAAGTGAATTTCACGAAGGAGTGTGTGGAGGACATCACACTTGGAGGGCCACAGTTTACAAAATTCTGAGGGCTGGGTATTACTGGCCAAAACTTTTCTCAGACGTTAATGCCAAGGTCCGAGCCTGTAACCCTTGTCAACTATTTGCAAGAAAACAAAAACTCGTAGTGCTACCTTTAGTTCCAGTCAAAACTGAAGCCCCTTTTCAACAATGGGGGATAGATTTTATAGGAGATATTAATCCACATTCTAGTGCCCAACACAAGTGGATATTAACTGCCACAGACTACTTTACTAAATGGGTGGAAGCTATTCCAACCAAAAGGACAACTGACTTGGTGGTAATAGATTTCTTAGAAGACAATATCTTGTCAAGATTTGGCTACCCCCGAAAGATAGTCACAAATAATGCCCAGGCTTTCAAATCTATGGCTATGATCAGCTTATGCCAAAAGTGTAATATCATTCTTGGCCATTCTACAACATACTACCCCCAAGGAAATGGACTGGCCGAGTCGTCTAACAAGAGCCTGATCAATATAATTAAGAAAGTGTTGGATGAAAACAAAAAGTCTTGGCATGTGCATTTAAAGTACGCCTTGTGGGCGAATTGCATAAGCACTAAAAAGTCTATCGGCATTTCCCCTTTTCAGATGGTATATGGGACAGATGCGGTGTTACCTATAAATTTAGCACTCCCCGTGATGAAATTGTGGCAAGATCAGAAAGAAGAACCTAATCATGTCACCAGGAGGATAAACCAACTAATCAAGGTTCAACATCACAGGGTTGAAGTAGATGAAAGGCTGTAGAAGTATCAAGATGACATGAAGGCATTATTCGACTGTAGGGAAAAGGACAAAGATTTCCTCCTAGGTGATTTAGTATTAAGGTGGGATGCAAGGAGGGAAAAACCAACAAAACATGGTAAATTCGATCACCTCTGGTATGGGCCATTCGGAGTCTCGGCTCTCGAAGGAAAAAATTCTTTCCTACTAGAAAATCTAGACGGTGAAATCCTCAACGCCCCTGTCAATGGGCGTTACCTGAAGCATTATATGACATAAGAAGTCGCCAAAAAAAATATTTGTATATTCATATATAGAATTTTTTACATATGTATATATATTTCATTACACATTGCTATTTTGATTTTCTTTTCCTTTTACAAATTTTCGACACCTTTCAAAAAGCCTCGATAACCTTCATATTTGCCTTTTTTACAGGTTTCCAGCTGCAAACAAAACGAGAAGGAGAGGTACACAGAAAGTCATGTATCGGAAAATAAATTGGCTTAAAGAGGTGATAAAAAAGATTTTTTGATATTTTGGAAAGAAAACGAAACGGTAAGGTAAAGGTGAGATTTCCTAAAAGACTTGTTTTGAAGGGATATCAAAGAAAACCAAGATAACCTCATAGGATACAACAACATTATCTGAACTAATAAATAAAAGAACATTTCCATGGTTAATCATTTACGAAAGAATAAGATGAAATATAACAAGTCACTCAAAGTAAAGAGCCCTCGAAAAAGATTTTCAAGAGTCAGTTTTGATTTTTTGACCTCTGTTTTTCAGTTTATAGATCTCCATCTGTCACCCTTTTTTGTTTTCTGGTTTACCTTTGAAAGCCAGTATCTCTCCGATTTAGCATACGTAGGGAGAAGAGATTACATTTTAACCTCGAGAGCTTTCAAAGAAGATTGTGAAAAGTAATCTAGTCTTCACAACTCCTTGGTCCCTTACTAAACAAAGTGACGCTTAAGTGATCCTAACTTTTCTAGGTTTTTCAACAGTTTCGGAAGATTGAGGCTTGCTCAAATAAGAAACTCCAAAAATTAATTTTTCCCTTTATCCCTACGAACAAAGGTGTTGTGAAAGTTAAGGAAAGGTTGGTACCAAGTAATCAAAGTAAGTTGACAGACCTATAATGCAAAATATTACACAGATATCATCCCTCATACAAACTGATTGCCCCCATCTTCGCGCTCTAAAAAAGCAAATTATAAGACAGGTGGTGAAAGGAAATTCAAAAATGATTTCCCCCATCTAGTCCAAAAGACGATGAAAGGAAATTCATAAATGATTGCCCTTGTCTCAACATTTGAATGCATAAATATATTCTGAAGTGGTGAAAGGAAATTCAGTAAAAAGGGCCAGATAATTTCACCAGGGTACTGAACAGGCTCGCTGGCAGTGAAGCAATGTATGAGATATCTGTAAGGCTGTTATACATGAATATCACTCTACTCTGGTAACCAATTATTTTTAAAACATGATCTACATCCCAAGTTTAGACAGGGCTTCCTGATTAAAAACATATAATTTTCTTCTTTTGATGCAAGCCGATAGCCACAAGATCTGTTGGGTCTCCTAGAACTGTTTTGATTGTCTTAATGCAGACCTAAATTCAGTAACGGTAAAGAGAAAGTCATGAAGGGGACTACAACTGAGTTTAAAAGTATTTGAGTTTTGAAAATCTTTTCAAAAGTAAAAAACGAATTCCTTTTCCCCTTCGGTATCTTGTTATAGGGAACATTTTCACTGGATTAAAGCCATTGACTCCATTTATCCAATATAGGCACGTGGTCTATTGTTCTTCCCGTCTTCCAGGAAAACAGGATCCCTAGTTGGAGCCTATGTTGGAGCCACCTTTGTTTTTTTTAGCCTGTTTAAAATTTCATATCTTAATGCTTGAAATCGAAAGTCAGTTTTCATATTTTCCTTTATTTTTCCCAAAATCTCAGAAGTTTCATCACGCAAACAATGATAGTTATCATACTCTTAAGGTAAGATTTTTTTTTTTTATCATTTAAACGAGTCTCTCCTTTTTTACCTCAGGATGCCGCATGTCGGGAGTTATAGATCACATAGTTTACAAGTCCCGAGGGGCGAAACAACGAACTAGTTTTAAAAAGTTTACCTAGATCATTACCGAGAGTAAAAATACTCTAAACCGTAGCTAAGAATCATCGGGATTTCGTGTCTCGGCGTTTGCTAGCTCCAAAAGTCTTACCGTCGTAACCCCGATAGCCGAAACCACGAGATTCTTGTTTTAGTAACCCGAGTTAATGTTAAAGGTAAAAAGTTTAGCTGCGGTTAATCTCTGTCGAGAATTTGCAACTTGGTGTGTTTTTCCTCAAAAGTTATACCTTCGAATCCCTGAGTCGCGAAGTCGCGATATAAATATAAACGTAAATTAACTAAACACTTAATCTGGTTTTGTCTTTCCTTTTTATTAGATCATATCATCGCAATCTCGTGATTTCGCAACTTGGCATACGAGCCTCCCGGGAGCTATACCTTCGAAGCCCTGAGTCGGGAAGACGCGATATAAATAAAAATGTAATTAATTAAACACTTAATCCTGGTTACGTTTTGTATTAACCAAATCTAATTGTTGCAATCTCGGGTTTTAGACGTGTAAAGGGTTAAAGTGAAAACTCTCGATGAGGCAAATGCTGAAAGATTAATTAACATTTAAAAAAGCCTGATTAATTAAGCTAAGCCAGCATTTCCATTTGTTTTAATATGAGAATTAATATGCACAGTCTCTCAGGCAATTTTAAAATTTCTTTGCGCCAACTTGCATTACGAACTGTCAAAATTTATGACATTAATTAGAAATGAGGCGAATTGACAAGTAAGGGTTTGGTTTTTATTGCTAAATTTATATTTAAGAACGATTTGACCGTTCTGTCCCTAAGGACAACCTAGTTTTAAATAGTCGAAGACATGGATCTTTTATTTGTTGTCTCAAATTTCATTTCTATTCTACGCAGAGCCAAATTTTCGTGAGCGAACTAATTTCTGCATGTATACATATTTTTATCACAGGAGAGCCAAAGTAGAATCCCCCGCCATGGCCCCGCGAAAATCATCTAAAGCCACTGTTGAGGTTTCAGGACAAGGTTCAGACAACGTTTCTGATACTTCACCTCGAAGTGTCAACTCTGTCAGGACCTGGTCATATATTTCTGAGGTTCTACAATCTGAATTGGTAGATGTTTCGGATGATTCCAGTGAAAATGAAAAAGATGACCTGATCACCAAGTATAAGATCGTTGTCCAGGGTCAAATGCATAAAGTAGCGGCTAGGCCACGTCTGCTCCCTTATTACAATATGGTCTGGTGGGCGTTAGACCATGTAGATATACCAACCAAAACCATCATCAATGAGTAGAGGGTCATCATTGGGACTTTCAGACCCGAACAATTGCAGGCTATGTACAAGTTGCCAGCCATGTCAGAACTTACATACAATGTCAAATTCTTGAAGAATTTTAAACAGAAAGAATGTGTGCAATACAACCAGACTATGTCCAGTTTAATCAAAGATTGGGTTTCACACCCTACGAAGTTCAGGGAAAACAGTAATGGTATATATTCAATATCTTCTTTGGAACCACAGTTCAAATATGTGGCTATGATGACCTACAGATTATATGGGAGAGAGGAAACCACACATTTTTTCCTTCAGTGGGTGCCTCTAATTCATTCGGTCGTCGAAGGTTGTTCCTTCGACTCGGATAAACTACTATCCGATAGTCTGACCAGTCGAGTTATAGAGTATCGAGCACAGAAGGAGAGCGGAAAGATTGCTTCATTCTTTCTGTATGCATATATCATGGATGTCGTGTGTTTTCTGACGCCTTTTCCCTTAATGAGTTGGAGCTAGACTCCATCGGAGGCTGAGCCCATCCATGTCTACCATTCAAAGTTGTGGGAAGACAAAGCCTCAGATTTTGTGTTATGAAATCTTTAACTGGGTGATGGTACCACCGCATGTCACTATCTTCAGCCACCCGCCACCCATGATCTCAGATAGTATCGTTGTAAATCTAAGCAGTATAGCTGACTGGTACGTGGAAGCAGAATTTTCATATCTCAGGGTTTTCGACGCTTTTGTTCCTCCGAATTACTTACCACTATTCATACCTGATAGGCTGGCTTGTTGTGAGATTTCAAGCAAACCGTAATTAGTGGCATAAGCAAGGAGTTTAAAGGATATTCTAAGAAGGTATGGCCACCTTTTCCTATTCATTTAAATTCCTATTCTTTGTTAGATTGTGTGCATGCTAAAGATGAGGTAGTAGCCCTGGAGGACCTGAAATTGGTTCATGTTGAATTCAAAAAGGAAGATCCACAGAGGGTTGTAAGTAATCACTTATCCAGTTGCGGGCTTAAAAGGTTTGAACATGAAAATTCACCCTCGAATGACATTTTTCGAGGCACGAGATCTTATGTCGATTTTTTGGCTCAGATACAATCCCTGGCACCCGAAGAGAGAGCCGATGTTTTAAAATTCCAAGAACATCGACGAAGTTGTCTTCCCCCAGTATTGTGGGGTGAGAATCCAATAACAACAGAGGTGCAGCAAAAAGAAGCCGAAGGCTCCAAAGATACAGCACCCAGAAAAGAAAAACACCAAGACAAGGGAGAGCAAAATGGGAGTCTGAAACCATAAATAAAAACTCCCGATCCGCCAAAAAAGTAGACTCCAGTCACCACTGCAGGCTAGTCATCTAGGCAAATCGGAGATCACATCACCTCCATTACTCCCTTACAGTCAACTCAAGGGAACATAGACGTAGGGTGGATTTTCAATGAAGAATTGAGACCTATAAGGATGGAAGAGCTCCCTCCAAATGAATTCTTTTTTGATAAAAAGAGAAAAGTTGTGGTAAAAAGAGAATTCTATCAAGAAGCAGGATCAATGGCCAAGAAATTTAAGGTGTTGACCGATGGGAAAGACAAGAAGAAAGAAGAGTTTGTGACAGAAATAGCTGGGACATTAGGGGCATATTCTACGGTAAACCAGTTTTCAGTCGAGGTTTTGAAAAATCAGCTGAAGCGAAAAAATCACCTCATCAAAACCTTAGAAGCCAAACTAGCCACAACAGAAGAAGTTGCTAAAGACAAGGAAAACATAGGAATAGAACAAGCAAGGATGGCCGATAAAAAGGAAATTGAGCTTCTCAAAGCTAAGCTCGAACAAGTAGAGCTGGTAGCTCAGACCAGTCAAATACAAGTATTCCAACAAAAAGACTTGATAGGGCAGCTACAGGTTAGATTAGAGTTCGTCGAAAGCCAAGTTATAAATATCAGGATATTCCAGTCCCAGGCTATGGAGATTCGAAGCAGGGTTTTTGCAGCCCAACGAAGTTTACTTGCCAAGGTAGAGACGATTTGGGACAATTGTCTCCTTATTGATCAAGTATTAGAAAACTTATCTGTCAGAGAGAGAGAATTTGGAGCAACTCGGGTCACATTTCAAGAGGCTGTAATAGCTACATCAAACAGGGAATTGGGAAAAATTTCTAAGTTTTCCATTTCGGAACAAACCCGAGGTAATATTTTGTTGAAAGAATGGGAACGTAGCATATCAGAAGGAAAATCACAAGCCAAGAAGGTAAGGAAATCCTGTGAAGAGGCTTTCGGTTCTATAGATGGAAATCTGTTAGGCATTGATAGCGAGAGTAATGCTGAGACGCTGAGCCAAATGAATGTGGCGAAACTCTCACTTGGTATAAATGAGAAAGAAGAAAGAGATTCAGCCAAAGTCTCATAAGCAACTCTGGCAGACATAGTTCAAATAGATAAATGGATTATTAAACCAAGTGTGCAATTGTGCGCTATTGACACCCTAGACCGACAGATGGAACAAAGGTTGCCGCAATTAGTTAGAGATTGTTACATTTTTTAGGCCAATTGTCAAGCGGAACCTTCAAGGTTGATATCTCGGCTGGTGGAAAAATGTGTCACTTGTACCGAGCATGCGAGAGGGCAGGCTTCTGGTACCAAATAAAGACATAGGATAAAGAAATGAAACGATTGATCTCCTTCTTGTTGTAAATGAAAATCTTGGAACGATTGAGATTCCATCATATGTAAATCTGTATAAATATGCAATAGAAGGAAAGAACAAGGGGCTGGACCTTTTTGGGTCGATTGCAATAGAGATTTTTCTCCCTCGAGAGTTAATATAAAGAAAATATGAAGATTCTCGATTCCGTCACGACTGTGTTATGAGTTTGTTTCCTTGTATTTCATATTTCATTTCATTTCATATATGTATCTGATGAATGCTTCGCTATAATTTAGTACAACCTCTACTATAGTGAATAAATTTTAGTTTTCTATATTGTTTACCATTTTTCCTCTGTACCGTCTATCAGCAGGTATAAGACCAATGAACATTTTAGATTTCTATATATATTTTATGCTTCATCAGGTTATTTCTTTATCTTTTTCTTCTTCTATTTATAAGTGAGATTCTCCCTTGATAGGAGCCTTATATGATAGACAACTTAATTTTTTTTCTTACACCTCATACACATTTATTAAAATATAACTCAGTTATAGGAAAGGGCCTTTGGTTTGCACCCTGTTTTCACTACTGGAGCTATAACTCTCCTTTATACAACCGAAATCGAGACAACATCTAAAAAGCATTGATATTTTCTTATTATTTTGTTTCTCTATGACTGTCCCTGTGACAAGACAGCCTAATATTGAACCTGGACTATCAGATCAAACACATATTGCCTTGAATCTTTTTGATACTATTCTTAAAACAGCCACTACCCGGGTTGAACTGGAACGTTCATGGGTAGCGATTGAAAGGGACATAAACATCCAGGAACAGTTGGAAGCTAGACAACAACCTAGACAAAGGTTGACATTTCTTCCTTCACTACCCCTTACTCACTTTCAGATGCCTAGACATTGTACTTCTAAGCCTTAAGTACAGACTCTGGAACAACAGGGGGCACGTGGGCCTCATGCAAGGACCCATTGCCCGACTTAGGTTTTATTTATTTTATTTTATTTTTATTATTTATTTTATTTTATTTTTATTATTTATTTATTTATTTTATTTATTTTAATTCTTTTAATTGTATTTTTAAATTGTTTTATATTTCTTTTATTGTTATTCTTATTTTTTTTAATTATTATTATCTTTTAATTAAGGATTAAACTTTTATTGTTTAAATTAGTTTAATGTTAATTATTTAATAATAATAATATTTATGTTAATTATTATAATTTAAATATTATGATTCAAAATAAAACTAACTAATGTGAATAATCAAGGTGATTAATTAATTTAATTGGTTAATTAAATTAAGGATTAATTAATTAATGTCAATTGTTTGATTAAGGAGAATTAAATTGTGTAAATTAATTTTAGGAATTAAATAACTTGATGAATGACAAGACACTGGGTATTATGATTCATAAGGGAAATTAATATGAGTGGTGCATATTGCTACAAGGGTCGGGATGATGCTTGATTATATACATAAGTTAGAGGAATTAGTGAGTGTGGTGAGATGTTAGTGCAACTACTAGGCAAGGAAGTCAATAATTTTCTTAAGTGAAGACATCGAGCTTAGAGGTTTTCGACCCTGACCTAGCCACTTCCCCTAAAGAGAGTAACGTCTGTTTACAGACAAGTAAAAAAAACTTACGCCTAACCCTTTGTTTTCAAGTTTAAGTTGTGCAAATGCGAATTGCCTTAGACTCTCACTGAAAAACTCTTGGTTGATGCAGATTCAATTATACAGGATGGTTAGGACTCAGAGAAATCAAGGCAGAGGGGCATCGACGCAGAGACCGCCAGCTCCGCCACCACCATCACCGAAATTAACTCTCAGTTTGTGCTCTTTGGAGGCCATAAATGAGACTTTAAAGGGGTGTCAACCAACAGGGATTGAAGTGGATCCCCCACCATCTGGAATGGGTAATCCTGAAGTGTTGAGGGATTCAGGGGGAGGGCCTCAACCCGAATACATCACTAGAGAACTGCAGAAGATCAAACTTCCAGATTTTACTGGGGGTCATGCCAGTGAACGTGCAGAGGCATGGTTGGAAGGCATGACAAGGTGTTTCGCCTTAAGAGACTATGCGTCCACATCAAAGGAGAAGATAGAAATTTTTCAGTTGAGAGACAGTGCCTTGAATTGGTGGGGAAACCTGGAGAGGCAGTTGCACCTTACCCCAAACATCGTCTCTTGGGAACTTTTTGAGGAAAGGTTCCAAAGGAAATATCTACCAGCTTACTACAAGGAACAACAAGTGGGAGCATTTCATGCTCTAGTACAGGGAAACAGGACCATGGAAGAGTACGAGATCAGGTTCATGGAATTGGTAAAATATGTTTCGTACATGGATAATGATCAACGACAGGCATAATGCTTTGTCTATGGGTTAAACCCTAAGATAAGGGCCATGGTACGGATGTGGAAACTGTCTTTGGTAGCGGAAGTAGTAGAAAATGCATGTTATGCTGAGGAACACATGAACTTAAATGGAGGTATAAGGTCAACCTTTCTACATCGTCTTGGATTCATGGGGAAGGCCCCTAGGAAATTTTCCAGGGGAGGGAGCTCCAGGCCACCTCCATATGGTAATAGAATCACACCAAGGAAAATCGCCATAGGTATTTCAATGGCAGCGAGTGAAACATCCCGTTCATCACCAATGACGTAGGCATGTCCACGACCATCTCAGGGCAGCTAGTAGGGGTAGGGATTCCAGGGGAAGGAACTCATTTCAGAGACTGTCACAGAGCAGTGTGCAAGTTCCCTCTCGTGTTACATGTTGGGGGTGTGGAGGACCCCATTACCAGCATGACTGCACAGAGTTACAATCAGGATTTGTGCATAGAGAAGGAAAGGCCCCGATGGGAAGATCAAGTGGCAGTCACCAGATTTACGCAGCAGTTAATAATTTCCAGGAAGAACATCAATCCATGGTGGTGGAATTGTTAGGTACGCTAAATCATATCAATGTTAAAATTTTATTTGATTCTGGTGCTATAGATAGTTTCATTTCATCATCTGCATTAGAAAAGAGTGGGTTGGTAGCCTATGAACACAATGACTTTAAACAAGTCAAGATGGCTTCGGGGGAAAAAAAAGCGGTAGGACCTAGCGTTGATAATTGTCTAGTAGACCTGGGAGTGTGTAATACCAAGTTGAAGGTATATGTCACTACTCTCAGGGCGTATGACCTAATCATTGGAATGGATTGGTTAGAAGCCCATCGAACTATGGTAGATTGTTTCACAAAAAGGGTGCTTTGTGTTGACGACGAAGGAAGGCCAGTAGAGATCCAGGGTGTACAGAGAAAGGTGTCTCTACGCTTTATCTCAACTATGAAGGTTAAGTGGTGCATGAGACAAGGGTGTCGAATTTATGTAGTGGAAGCAGTGAGTGAAAGGAAAGGACCCTCCTTGGATCAATACCCAGCATTGTCAGAGTTTAAATATGTTTTTTCGAATGAGTTACCAGGGTTACCTCCTGAGAGGGAGCTTGATTTTACTATTGAGATAAAACCTAGTGCAGAACCAATTTCCAAGACTCCGTATCAGATGACAGCACTAGAACTTTGTGAGTTTCAAATGCAGTTGAAAGAGCTACTTGACTTAGGGATAATAAGGCCTAGTGTCTCACCTTAGGGTGCACCAGTAATCTTTGTGAAGAAGAAGGATGGTTCCTTACGACTATGCATAGATTACAGGGACTTGAACCGTGCTACAGTGAAAAATAGGTACCCAATGCCACGAATAGATGATCTCTTCAATCAAATGAAAAGAGCAGCGGTATTCTCAAAGATTGATTTGCGATCAGGGTATCACCAGTTAAGGATTAAGGAAGGGGATATTCCTAAAACTGCCTTTCGAACTCGGTTTGGGCATTACAAGTTCGTTGTGGTACCTTTTGGATTGACCAATGCACCAATAGTATTCATGAACCTCATGAACGGTGTATTCTGGAAGTGCTTAGACTGCTTTGTACAAGTATTTTTAGATGATATCCTCATCTATTCCAAGAATGAAAAAGAACATGAGGAACACTTGCGAGTGGTGTTGTCTTGCCTTAGAGAGAACAAATTGTATGGGAAGTTGTCGAAGTGTTCCTTCTTCCAGAAAGAAATTCACTATTTAGATCATATCATTTCCGGAGAAGGAATCTCTGTGGACCCAGATGATCCAGGGGGTCATTTGTCATGAAAGTTACACTGATCCAAAGGACAAAAATGGTACAATGGCAGTGAAGTGGCAATGCAATGATTGGGTAAGAATCAAGATTTAACCATATTTACAATGGTCTTGATATATGGTTAAAAAACAAAATAGACTTCAAACTTAACCATACACTATGCTATGTCATATGGTGCGAACAACTAAAACCACCAACCAATATTACAAGGCATGGTGACATTTCTTAACACTTGTAAGATGGGTGCACGGTTAAACATTTGTTGTTCCATTTGGCGGGGTTCACGACTAGCAGTGCGACCTTGTAAAGTTTGATGGAGTTCCAATTGGATAACATTTGCCAAAGTAACGTCCGACTCATAACATTTGGTCCATTGCCACGTTTGGAGTATGAACAGCCTGTGGGAGTGTTAACATAACGGTTGTGTAGCAATTGGCGGGATATGGATTCAGTTTTGGCATATGTGATGATAAAATGAATTGAACCCGTGAACTTATCGGCCAACTGAATGTTGTTACAGCCACGTTCCAGGATGTTCAACCATGTTTGTAGCACAGGGCATCATTTTGTTAATCAATGAAAATCGCGCAGGTAGAACAGAGGCCTCAAAATTGGGATTGCAGTTTCAACCTGCAGCTTTATATTCCACATGTTTCAGCCAGTGCGAGAGAGGAGTATTGCTGTAATTTCTTGTTCCAGATACCGGTTCTGTTGAAGTCGACCCTTCTCAATTATACTTGGTTTTTATTTCTTTGCCAGTTTGTAACTTGTAAGAGAAAATGTCTTGAAGACTGTATACAGAGACAGAGGACAGGGAGAGGGTTATAGCTGTGTATTTCCAGATTGTTGTTCCTATGTAAATTCGATTACCCTCTGTCATGATTTAGCTTTCTTTTCCTTTTGAAGGCTGAATTGTAATTGTCAGGAGAGAGGAGTCTTGAGGGATTTGCATAGCATTCTGTTATGTTGCCGAAGTTGATGTTCAGAGATTCCAGGAACATCTTTGTACCATTCTAAAACCATTAATTGGATCGGTACCCATTGGAGAGGGACCCGGAGACGTAGCCCAGTGAAGGGGGTGAAATCCGTTAACAACTTCTGCATTTGTGACTCTCTTATGTTGTTCTCATATTTCAGTTGTTGTTTTCTCATTTCTGTCCAGTCTTCTTTTCATTTCAGTTTACAGTTGTCATTTAATTTTGTTAAATTCTACTTTATGTGTTGAGCAAATTGACTATGAGCATTCGTAAAACTTTTTAATGCACACAAGTTGAGATCCGACAGATCATATTATGGTATCAGAGATGAGTTAACTGCTGGTGCTAGTTTATGAATGCTTACCAGGTCCAAATCTAAGCTTGGTGAAGGAAAACTAGTAGAAGGTGAACCTGAGATTGGCTCGAGGAGGACATTTTCGAGAACAACCATGTCTTCTCCACGAGGGGAAGAAGAAAGACCTACAGAACGGGAAAATTCTGTTGTTTCCGAAACTGAGTTTTTGGAGGCTTTTATCAGCATGAAAGCCATGATGGAAATTCTACTCGATGAGCGAGCAAAAAGGAAGAAGAAAGAAGAAGAATCTTCATCCAAAGATGCAGAAATGAAGAAGGAAGAAAAGGGCAAAGGAGTAGGAGGTGATGGTGATCCTCCTGAAACTAATCAGAATGGTGATCCTCCTGAAACTAATCAGACTTCCTCTTCTTCTCATAATTCTCATTCGAATAATGCAAATGCTAATATGCCATATTTCAAATTGGATGTAAAATTTGAATTACCAATTTACAATGGAGATTTAGATGCTGAAAAGTTAGACAATTGGATCAAGCAGCTTGAAGTCTATTGCAGGGTGCAGGGCATTAATGATGACCCTTCCAGAATTCAATTGGCCACTTTGAGAATGAGTGGGATGGCTCTTACTTGGTGGGAGAGCAAGATTCAACAAGATCTTCAAAAGAATGGTAAAATTATTTCAGTTTGGAATGAATTCATTGAAGTATTAAAGAAGCAATTTTATCCTTTGGGTCATATGCAAAAATTAACCATGAGTTGGAAAACGTTTAGACAAGCTAAAGGACAAAGTATTCAAGATTATACTCATGAATTCAGGAAAAGGGCTATTGCATTGAATATTTCATTAGATACGCATGAAACTCTTCTTAAGTACATTGGTGGCATGCATTCTTATTTAAGACATACTTTATTGATGTTTAACCCTAGTAAATTGGATGATGTATGTGTTCAAGCCACACATTTAGAAGCTAGGGGGAAGCATGCTAATGATACTTTTGTGAAGAAATCAACTAAGTTTGACAGCAAATCAAAAGATAAAGATAAGGGGAAAAAGAAGATGGCTACTGTTAAAAAAGAGGGTGAAAAGCCTACATGTTCGCATTGTCAGAAGGGGCATGATGTCTCTAAGTGCTGGAAACTTCATCCGGAGTTAAGGCCAAAGAATTACGAAGGAAACAAAGATAAAGGCAAAGAAAAAGCTACTGCAGCAGTTATTCAAGATTTGGGATCCGACTCAGGTGATGAAACGAAGGTTATAGTTGTCGAAATCCAGGGTAAGAATAAAGGTATCTCACTTCCCATTGATGCAAATTCAAGTCCTAATACAAGTACAAATCTTCCATCTACTTCTAAGAAAAATGATAAGAAAAGAAGTGCATTGTTTCATGTTCGTGTCATTGCAAATCACACAAAGATTGATACATTGTTTGATAGTGGTTCACAAGTAAATTTGA
>JZKD02S1648728.1:166458-200002 GCA_000966675.3 Picea glauca | reverse complement strand
TTACAACAGTTTCATCTTGTAATTAAATACAAAAAAGGGATTCATAATAAGGTAGCAGACATGTTATCGAGGCCACCTACAAACGCTTCAATCATTCTTCAGAATAGTTCATTAAAACATGAAAGTTATATTGAACAGTATGTTGAAGATAAAGACTTTAAGAAAGTATATGCATCACTAATACATGGTAAACAGGAAGAGAACTATTATGTGCATAATCAACTCTTATATCATCTTGGTAAACTTTGTATTCCAGAAAAAGAGAGAGTACATGTGATCCGAGAAGCACATAGTTCATTTATTGCAGGGCATTTTGGAGTAAGTAAAACGTTGTCAGTATTGCAGAATCATTGTTATTGGCCTCAGATGCAAGAAACTGTAGCTAAATACATACGAGGATGTGTTATGTGTGCAACAAGTAAGCCTAGCAATAGGAAATTGGGTTTGTACACACCTCTTCTAGTTTCTTCTCGTCCCTGGGAAAGCATTTCTATGGACTTTGTAGGAGGACTACCTATGTCGAGGAAAGGGCATGATTACCTATATGTTGTTGTGGATAGATTCAGCAAAATGTGTATCTTGATGCCATGTATCAAACAGATAATTGTTGAACAAACAACTCATCTTTTCTTTCAGAATGTTTGGGTACATTTTCGGCTACCCATGTCTATTGTATCGGATCGGGATTCCTAGTTCTTGGGGGAATTTTGGTCAACATTATGGGAGCTTATGGATACTAAACTGAAGAAAAGTACAACTTTTCATCCACAGACTGACGGGCAAACAGAGGTATTGAACAGGACAGTGGTTCAGCTGCTCAGAGGATATTGTAGTAAACATCCTAAACTTTGGGATGAGCAGTTGCAGTATATACAACATGCTTATAATCATGCAGTTCATTCTTCCACGAAAAGATCTCCTTTTGAAACTTGTTTTGGTTATCTGCCAAAAACACCTATTGACTTTTCTTTTGGAAAATATGCAGTGGATGGACATCATGATGCAGATAAAGCTTTAAAGTTCATTCAGAGAATCCAAGTGGTGTAGCAAGCAGTTCAAGAACAATTGGAGAAGAGCCAGGCAAAGTACAAAGCCAGGCATGATAAGCATCGAGTTGATCATCAATTCCAGGTTGGAGACCGAGTTTGGTTACATATCACCAAAGAACGAATGAAAGGTGAAGGTAAAAAGCTTAAGCCTATTAGGTATGGTCCTTTTGAGATTTTGGAAAATATCGGTACTAATGCTTTTCGCTTGAATTTACCTCCATACATGCAAATCTATTCAGTTGTCAATGTTGAGAATCTTCAATTGTATGAGCCTCCTATGATCATGGATGAAGCAACTAACATGCAAATTCCTTCAGTTGATGATATGGCACCTGAATATATGAATGAGTTGCAGGATGATGTCATTCTTGACAGAAATGTAAGGACTTCACGAAGGGGGAATGTTGAGTACCTTCGAGTGGGGCTTAAAGGTATGCATCCTAGAAAAGCAAGATGGATGGAGATTGGAAAAGTGAGGGAGCTATGCCCTCACTTACTTGCAGAGTGATTCAAGATTTTGGAGGTCCAAAAGCTCTCCAATGGGGAGGAATGATCCAGGGGGTCATTCGTCATGAAAGTTACACTGATCCAAAGGACAAAAATGGTACAATGGCAGTGAAGTGGCAATGCAATGATTGGGTAAGAATCAAGATTTAACCACATTTACAATGGTCTTGATATATGGTTAAAAAACAAAATAGACTTCAAACTTAACCATACACTATGCTATGTCATATGGTGCGAACACCTAAAACCACCAACCAATATTACAAGGCATGGTGACATTTCTTAACACTTGTAAGATGGGTGCGCGGTTAAACATTTGTTGTTCCATTTGGCGGGGTTCACGATTAGCAGTGCGACCTTGTAAAGTTTGACGGAGTTCCAATTGGATAACTTTTTCCAGAGTAACGTCCGGCTCATAGCATTTGGTCCATTGCCACGTTTGGAGTATGAACAGCCTGTGGGAGTGTTAACATAACGGTTGTGTAGCGATTGGCAGGATATGGATTCAGTTTTGGCATATGTGATAATAAAATGAATTGAACCCATGAACTTCTCGGCCAACTGAATGCTGTTACAGCCACGTTCCAGGATGTTCAGCCATGTTTGTAGCACAGGGCATCATTCTGTTGATCAATGAAAATCGCGTAGGTAGAACAGAGGCCTCAAAATCGGGATTGCATTTTCAACCTGCAGCTTTATATTCCACATGTTTCAGCCAGTGCGAGAGAGGAGTATTGTTGTAATTTCTTGTTCTAGATACCGGATTTGTTGAAGTCGACCCTTCTCAGTTATACTTGGTTTTTATTTCTTTTCCAGTTTGTACGTTGTAAGAGAAAATGTCTTGAAGACTGTATACAGAGACAGAGGACAGAGATAGGGTTATAGCTGTGTATTTCCAGATTGTTGTTCGTATGTAAAGTCAATTACCCTCTGTCATGATTTAGCTTTCTTTGCCTTTTGAAGGCTGAATTGTAATTTCCAGGAGAGAGGAGTCTTGAGGGCTTTGCATAGCATTATGTTCTGTTGTCGAAGTTGATGTTCAGAGATTCCAGGAACATCTTTGTACCATTCTAAAACCATTAATTGGATCGGTACCCATTGGAGAGGGACCCAGAGACGTAGCCCAGTGAAGGGGGTGAACTCCGTTAACAACTTCTGCATTTGTGACTCTCTTCTGTTGTTCTCATCTTTCAGTTGTTGTTTTCTCATTTCTGTCTAGTTTGCTTTTCATTTCAGTTTACAATTGTCATTTAATTTTGTTAAATGTTACTTTATGTGTTGAGCAAATTGACTATGAGCATTCGTAAAACTTTTTAATGCACACAAGTTGAGATCTGACAGATCACCAGAAAAGGTAAAGGCCATTATGGAATGGCCAGTGCCAAAAAATGTTCATGAGGTAAGAAGCTTCATGGGGCTAGTAGGTTATTATCGAAGATTTGTGGAAGGTTTCTCTAAAATAGTGAAACCCATCGCCACTTTGTAGTGCAAGGGGGGCAGGTATGAATGGACAGAAGAATGTGATAGTGCATTCATCGAGCTTAAAAGGTTACTATCTAGTGCACCAATTATACGAGTGTCGGATATGGAAAAGGGCTTCACAGTCTGCATGGATGCCTCGAAGAAAGGGTTGGGGGTCGTGCTAATGCAAGATGGAGGAGTGATATCTTATGCATCAAGGAAGTTGAAAAAAAATGAGGAACTTTACGCTACTCATGATTTAGAGTTGGTAGCTGTAATGCTAGCTCTGAAACTTTGGAGGCACTATCTAGTAGGGAGAAACTTTGAGCTCAAAACGGACCATCAAAGTTTAAAAAATCTCTTCACTCAAAGGGATCTTAATGCCAGGCAAAGGCGATGGAATGAGTTCATGAGTGAGTATGATTTTGGTATTTCATATATCAAGGGAAAAGAGAATGTGGTCGTGGATGCCTTGAGTAGGAGGACACGTGTCTTCTCCTTGGTACCCTTAAAAGTCAATCTAAGGGAATGTGTGTTGACACAACTCCTTGGAGACAGTTGGTATTTAAAGGTTACTTCAAACCTCCAGAGTGGGAAGCAAGTAGATCCAAAGTATGAAGGATATAGTCTAAAAGAAGATGAAATATTAAGATATCAAGGAATGATGTACATCCCCGAAAGTGGGCATATTCGAAGCATCATACTAAAGGAAGCCCATAGAGAAATTTATTGTGCACATCCGGGTGTGAAGAAAATGTATGCAGACATGAAGAAGCCATTCTTATGGATAGGCATGAAGCACGATGTAGTCCATTTCATCGCCAAGTGCCTAGAGTGTCAACAAGTGAAAGATGACCACCATCACCCAGTAGGCCTTCTACAACCACATGATGTTCCTATGTCCAAGTGGGAAGTCATTTCCATGGACTTTGTTGTGGGGTTGCCACTCACATCTCATAGACACAATGTCATTCTTGTGATAATTGATAAGTTAACCAAGAGTGCTCATTTTATTCTGGTTAGAGACACTTATGATGTCACTGATGTGGCATATGTGTTTGTAAGTGAGTTCATCCATTTGCATGGGATACCTCAGAAGATAA
This sequence comes from Picea glauca, assembly GCA_000966675.3. Lineage (NCBI taxonomy): Eukaryota > Viridiplantae > Streptophyta > Pinopsida > Pinales > Pinaceae > Picea > Picea glauca. Next base: position 195,882 of record JZKD02S1648728.1, on the reverse strand, counting down.
TTTTAGATAGGGACTCTAGATTCACTTCTAGGTTTTGGACAAGTTTGCAGTCAGCGTTGGGGACTCATTTGAACTTAAGCACGACTTATCATCTTGAAATAGATGGGAAAACTGAGAGAGTAAATCAAGTCATGGAAAACATGCTTAGGATGTATGTCATGGATAATCAAGTCCATTGGGAGAAGTACCTACCTTTGGTAGAGTTCACCTACAATAACAGTTTTCATAGCTCCATCGAAATGCCACCCTACGAAGCTCTGTATGGAAGGCCATCCAGAACATCGTTTAGTTGGGAGAGGTTAGAAGACCAAGTAATAGTTGGGCTGAAATTGATTCAAGAGATGGAGGAACAGGTGATTCAGATTAGGCAGAGAATAAATGAAGCACATGATAGACAGAAAAGTTATGTGGATGCACACAGGACTGATCGAAGTTATAAAGTGGGAGATCGGGTTTTCATTCATATCAGGCCTAATGAGAGTACCATTCGGTTCAGGAAGGGGACAAAGTTGTCACCTCAATTTATAGGACCGTTCAAAATCCAAGAGAAAATTGGATTCGTTGCCTATCGTCTCGTACTGCCACCCCACTTGCATAAAACTCATAATGTTTTTCATGTATCTGTTCTACGTCATTATGTTGTCGATGAATCACATAAACTAAATTGGAAGGAATTGCAGGTATCAGACACGGGAACCCTCATGGTAGAACTGTTATGCATATTGGACTATAGAGTCTGACAGCTTAGGAACTGTCTAGTAGACCAAGTTAATGTCCAGTGGGACAAGTATAGTCTAGGATCTGCTACTTGGGAGGATGTTGAGACATTACGACGGGATTATCCCTCACTTTTTTGACCACCTCGATAATATGTTTCTCGAAGGTTGGTTGTATGTAACACCACCTTTTGACTTAGACAGCTAGGATTACCTGAGGCCTAAACACCTTTATTTTCTATTCACAATGAAACTATTAAATGATACACTTGAACTTTTAAGATGTATGAACCTTTATGAAAGTTTAAATGTATTTGAATAATGATGGATATGATGCGATATATTGTGAGAATGTAAATTCTATGAATGTTTAAATGTTATTGATGATGATGGATATGATGTGATATACTGTGTGAATGCGAATCCTATGAAGGTTTAAATGTTATTGAAATGATGTTGGATATGATGCAATCTATTATGTAAATGATAATTCTATGAATGGGTGACGTTAATTGAATTATGGGATATTATGATATCTATCTCTAACTTGAAAAATATGATGTTAAAGTTGTTGGTACGTGGATACCAAATTGAAATTATGGTTTTATGCAATTACATGATGATAATGCATAGACATGTATGAGTTTGTGCTACAGACTAATCTACAGGTCATTGGGTTATGAAATAGCCAAGGGATAATGATAATGAAAGTGGATGTCGTGACCATTGACCGAGAAACAATATGGTATGAATCTTTGTATGTGAAATTATATTGGTTTGGATGCATTGCTATGATATAGGGACCAGTGTAGGATTTTAGGTGGTGAGACTGCCCAAAACTGAATAAATGATGACAAAACTCCCAGCAACACGATGCCACTTTATATTCCATTGTAGGGTGTGGACTCTAGTCCTGTTAGGAGGGGTGGAGGCATTTCCCGCCATGTATCCTCCGAAACCTAGACTCATGGGAGGACGATGTTAGCTCACGCTCCCCTAGACATATGATGATGACTGTCAGTTGCCTGCTAGGGAAGCTTGGTCAAAATAGTGACACTTTCGCTTACAGGTTCTATTTGAAGTTAGGTCAATATAGTTGATTCTCCAAGATAGTCCAACAGAGGAAGGATAGGAATGGAAGATGGAAGTAAGTTAGGGAGGAAGGATGAGTATAAATAGTTGAGAGTGTATGGAGATTTGTGTTATGGTGGAATTTATTGTCTTTCCTTCTGAAAAGAAAATGTGTATATATGAATATTCATAATTACGTAACTAAACCACAATTATCTACATAAAATTGTTGAGCCAGATTATTTTAATTAAGTGAATTCACAAACATTTCATTGGTTTACTATCTTTTATAAAATGAATAGTCTTATTGATTGGATTGGATGCATACATAAATTACTATAAGGGTGATAATTATTGTTATTAGTACATGCACGAGACTTGTATGTACTAGCTACACATGCATTTCTTGTACATGTACACTAGTATGTATGAGTTTTCTTGACTTACTTACTAATAATGTTGGTTATTTGATATGAATGTGTGAACCATGTGTCTTTTCCCTTGTATCATAAAATACCTTAACTTCGGGACGAAGTTTCCTGAAGAGTGGCTGTATGTAACAACCCTAAGTATTAATCATTTGTCATGGTTTAATTAATTGTTTAATGTATATTAGTTTAAATAATTAATTAATTAATTGTCCTGGTTAAATATTTGTTGAATGTGAATTGGTTTAATTAACTAATTAATGAATTTAATGATTAAATATATGTTTAATAAAATCTAGTTTAATAAATTATTAATTATTATTTTGCATCGAATGATGGAACCATTAAAGAGAAGGGGATAAGGTGGTTGGCATTGAATGGAGGGATAAGGTGGGTGAGTCTCAATGAAAGGGAGAAGGTGGTGAATGAGAGAGGGGGAAAGGAGAATAAGAGGAGGGAAAAACACTCAAAGAGGGACTTTTGATCTTTGGGGGAGTGAGAATCATTTTGAGGGAGGAGAGGACTGAATTGTTGGTTTGGGGTTGGAGTAGCTTGTTGGAGGATGGTTCTGGTTTTTTCTTGAGGAACTGGTTGGATTTTGGTGGACTGAGATAGGGGACACCTATTGCTAGGAGTTTTGGGCTCGGGGGCTAGGAATCCTTACAGAATCTTGGAGCTAGGGAGGCGAAGAGGCTCTATTCCTAGCTAGCTAGGAGGTTAGACAGTTTTGGGCAGAGAATCAGGCAGAGTTGGAGAACAACAGTAACATTAGTTAGAGGTATGTATTTTCATTATTATGTTGAATATGTAGTTTATTATGAGGTTGCTCATAAATTTTAATTATGTTGAATAATGAATGGTTATGAATGGTTATATGCTGAATAAGGAATTGTAAAGATGTTAGGATAACATTTCTCTATTTAAATTTATGTTTTTATAAGGATCTGTTGGAAGAGACCTTACAGTGTTGGACATGTGAAGAGACATATTACCATCGTGACTACCCTGTTGAGAGGGCCAGATCAGCCAGATCGTTCGGACCCACTAGTGTGGGAAATTTGGGCAAGGGCCCATCATATTCATACAACGGTGAATAACCACCAAGAAGATAACCAGTTCACTGTGCTCGAGACATCAGGTATCGTTGTTGACCAAAACCTTAGTATTTTGATAGATCTAGGTGCTACAAAGAGTTGTATTTCTGATGCAGTGCTAAAAATAATTAAGGTAAAGGAAGTCAAACAGGACAAGTTTAGCTTTGTATAAATCACTTCGGGAGCCAAACAAAAGGTTGGAGGAAAGGTTACCTTAACCTGGGAGAGTTTTTCACAAGGTCCAACCTGTACGTCACGATCTTAGGGTCTTATGACGTCATGATTGGTATGGACTGGTTGGAATCACATGAGGAGATACTTAACTGTAAGACGAAATGGTTGAGCTTGGTCGATGACGAGGGAAAGAGACGTGTGATTGTAGGTCGAAACCAGGGAGTCTCCCTAAGGTTCGTCTCTTTGCTACAACTACAGAAGAGCATGCACAAGGGATGGAAGCTATATGCGATCCTTGTGTTAAAGGAAAAGAGCATGGCAGAAGGCTTAGAAAACCTTACGGTAGTACAAGATTTTGCGAATGTATTCCCAGAGGAGTTGTCAGGATTACCGCCTACGAGGGAATTGGAATTTACGATCGACCTAAGACCGGGAATGGAACCGATAGCAAGAACTCCTTATAGGATGTCGACTCCGGAGTTACAGGAGCTAAAAATGAAACTGAAGGAGTTGCTAGACCTAAGAATTATACATCCAAGTGTACCACCATGGGGTGCACCTATTATTTTCATACGAAAGAAGGATGGGTCGTGGAGAATCTACATTCACTACCATCAATTGAACAAGGCAACGATCAAGAATCAGTATCGGTTGCCAAGGATTTATGATATGTTTGATTAGATAAAGGGCGTGATAGTGTTTTCAAAGATCGACTTGAGATTAGGGTATCACCAATTACTAAGCAAGGAGGAGGACATCCCTAATATTGCCTTTAATACGAGGTTTGGATATTATGAGTTTATTGTTTTACCGTTTGTACCGACGAATTCCCCAGGGGTATTTATGAGTTTGATGAACGGGGTGTTCTGCGAATACTTGGACAAGTTCCTCCAAGTATTCATTGATGCTATTTTGATTTACTCTCAGACGATGGAAGATAATGACGAGCACTTGCGCATGGTACTACAGTTTCTACGAGAGAACAAATTGTTTGGGAAACTGTCAAAATGCTCGTTTTACCAGTAAGAGATTCATTACTTAGGGCAAGTCATCTCCGACGAAGGTATCATTGTGAATCTAGCAAAGGTTGAGGCTATTATGGAATGGCCTGCGCCGACGAATGTCCCATAAGTGTGTAGCTTCATGGGTTTAGCGAGATATTATCGATGGTTCATCAAGGGTTTTTTGAAGATAGCAAATTCAATTACAGAATTGCAGAAGAAGAACAAGAAGTTTGTTTGGACCAAGAAATGATCAGAAGAATTTCAGAGTGTTAGGGTCCTAACTCGCACATAGGTAGAACAATATATTCAGATGTAATAAAGGTCAATATTAATAAGGCCTTTCAATAAAATAGAATAAGACAGATGTAAGAAGACCCAATAGAAGCTTCCGCTTCTAGAAGGATCTTCCTCTAGATGATTCTTTTAGTACAAATAGGAGTCGAGGGTATGAGAACCCTATCTTGGATATTATTGTAATAGATCTCTGCTCAACTGGAGGTTTCCCCCTCGAAGAGGCCCATGAACATTGCTTTCATATTCAAAGTGTTATTTCTGTTGTTATTCTTATATCATTTCAGTGTTATTGTGGTGAATGTTTTGGTTATATTGTTGTTATTCTACCATTCTAGCATTTTATTTCTGTTCTGCATATATTTTATATCTGGTATATTACAAGTGGTATCATAGCACTTTCCTCCGCAAAAAGTGTGGGTTAATTTTTATTTTTTTTTCAGGGTAGAGACATATTCCGGTGTCTTTAAGCCACAGAGATCTTTCGTTATGCGCATAAACCCGCGATTGAGGGATTCATACATGCATGAAATACAAGTGGTACTTAAGCGCACATCTATTGGACACCCTTGTAACCCCTGTTGGTACCCCTTCGAGTGGTAGCGCATCAGACAACACCTGTGTACAGATTGGCCTAGATTACATGAAGCCCTCTTTAAATAAACCGATCAACCGCCTGACTGCTATAGTGTCACCAAGAACAACACTCGGAAAGATACTCTCTAGTACCTGGGTAGTCAAGTAGTATGGTTAAGGGTATGGTTTATCCTCCTTAGTTAGTGCCCTGAGATATTGGACGGAGTACTACTGTTGGACCCCGCACATATATCAGAGAGCTATAGCACAGGGAAAACCCTTGTTTGTAGAACCCTTGAATACCTAACCCTTGAGGACATAAACATAAACAAATTAAAATAGACAAGATCTATTGCTGCGCAACTCTGTTCAGGTTGCCAAGTAAATACACATTTCTTTCTGGTTAAGCATTTGGGCATTTCCTCTCTGCAATATTCTTCAAACCAGAGTATAAATCCATAAAAAATAAAAATTAAGTCAGGAAATTTTTTCACCCTTATTTCAGACCTATTCCATTGGATTCATCTCCTCTCCCTTATCACATTCATCCATATCATTTTTTCGGCAATTTTTTTTTACCCCGACCACCCCTTTTCAGTTCCCCCATCCTCATGGCCCATACTCGTAGCCAAGACTTGGAAGCTCGCTTCAACACCTTGCAATCTGGTCTCATTGAGACCCAACAAGAAGTGAAACAACTCGGTGCCAATGTTGTCGCCATCAATACAACCATGCGGTCCTCAATGGGTGAAATCAAACAAGACCTCACCACACAGCTTGAATCAATCTTTTCGGCACTCTACACCAAACTTCATATCCCTACAGATAACCCTTCCTCTTCCTCACCCCCACATACTGAAGGTGACCATTCCTCTCATTCCCATACCTTGAAGAACCATCACTTTTAATGTGACCTACGCCTTCCATGGGTGGATGTGACCAACTTTGATGGCTCGGACCCCACTAGTTGGGTAACCCAAATGGAACATTACTTCTCTTTATACAGCATTATAGATGACTTGGCCAAACTCCGGTATGGTGTTCTCCATCTAGATCAAGAATGTTGGCAATGGTGGCAATGGAGAAAAAATTCGCATCAAGGGTATATTGCTTGGACACAATTTGTGACAGAGCTTTATCAACTCTTTGACACTGACACCAACCATTTGGGTCGTTTGACAAAGCTAAAATAATTAAGAACAGTGGAAGACTTTACAACTTCCTTTGAGTGCCTAACTTTTAGAACAGAGGGCATGTTTGATGCCTTTTTCCGAGAGTGTTTTATCAATGGCATCAAGGATGAAATTCGAGCCCATGTCCCCATGGCTTGGCTTGAGAGTTGGTTGGAGGCTACCAAAATATATAAAGAAGCACAACAGGTTGTATCTTCTCAAAACCGCAAACCCTCCTTCATCCCTCGCCCTAAACCAGTAAATCCCACTACTCCCTCTGCTCCACTAAAGATCCAAAAATTGACCCAGGCTGAAATGGTTGAACGCCAACTCAAATGCCTTTGTTATAACTGTGATGACAAATATTTCTCGGGCCACAAGTGTAAAGAAAAAAATATTTTTATGGCCATCTCCGAGGATATTTCAGAAGAATATGAAAAAACTCCCTCTATGTCTGAATCACCTGAATCCACCGACATAACCTCTCCCTCAGACCCTCCTGAAGTAGAACCAGTCATTTCCCTCAATGCTCTCACTGGCTTCTCCGCTCCCCAAACCCTCAAGCTGATCGGTTACATCAAGCATCAGAAGGTCATCATTTTGGTTGATAGTGGCAGCACCCATAATTTTATTCATCGCCACATTTCCCAAGAAACTCATTTCTACATCCATGCTGTCAATAATTTCCAAATCATGATTTCCAATGGTGGTTCCATGAAATGTGGAGGGAGTTGTGAAAATATGCATCTCCAAATTGGTGACTACCACCTGAAATCCCATATGTTTTCTATTGACATGGGAGGTTGTGACATTGTGCTGGGTGAAGACTGGCAAAGGACTTTGGGTCCCATTCTCATGGATTTTAAAGACTTAACCATGTAATTCGACCAGGAGGGCCACCAATATAAGTTCCAAGGAATCATTGTCGGTTCACCTGAGATCATTAGTTCCCATTGCATGGAAAAGCTACTCAAAAAGGGTCATTCTGGTGTTATCGCACAACTCCATGCCATACAAGCAACAGAGACACCCTCGGTACCACAAGACCTCCAAGCCATCATTTCTAAACATCAATTGGTCTTTTCCACTCCCCAAGGCCTCCCTCCTTTCCATGGTGTTCATGATCATTCCATTCCCCTTGTACCAGGAATCCTTCCTCCCAATATCCATTTGTATCATCACCCCTTTTCCCAAAAAAATGAAATTGAGAAAATGGTAGAGGAACTCCTTAATGCAGGCGTTATCCGCCCTAGTATGAGCCCCTATTCGTCTCATGTGGTCATGGTCCTGAAGAAAGAAGGTTCTTGATGAATGTGTCCTGACTTTCGTGCCCTCAAAAAATTTACCATCAAAGACAAATTCCCCATTCCTGTCATTGATGACCTCCTGGATGAATTGAGTGGTGCCCAATTCTTCACTAAACTGGATCTTCATTCGGGCTACCAATAGATATGTATGAAAGAGGTAGATACCCCCAAGACTGCCTTTAGAAATCATGAGGGACACTATGAGTTTTTTATCATGCCCTTTGGCTTGGGTAATGCCCCCTCCACCTTCCAAAGCCTCATGAATCATGTCTTCCATCCTTTTCTCCACCATTTTGTCTTAGTTTTCTTTGATGATATCCTCATCTATAGAAAAACCTGGGCAGACCATTTTTCTCATGTGGATCGAGTTCTCCATATACTCTCTCAGCACCAACTTTTCCTGAAATAGTCTAAATGTTCTTTTGACGCCTCAGAAGTAGAATACTTGGGTCATCTGGTTGGAAAAGATGGCATCAGGGTGGATCCTAAAAAGATTGAAGCTATGCAAGACTGGCCTCACCCAAAGACTCTTAAGAGCTTGCATGTATTTCTAGGCTTAATAGGGTATTATCGCAAGTTTGTTAAGAATTGTGGGAAGATTGCAGCACCTCTCGCTGCTCTCCTCAAAAAGAACTCTTTCACTTGGACTCTAGCCACTGCTCAAGATTTTCAAACCTTGAAGATGGTCATGTGCACCACTCCAGTCCTCGCCCTTCCCGATTTCACAAAGACCTTTGTGTTGGAATGTGATGCCTCAGGGAAAGGAATTGGTGATGTCCTTATGCAAGAGGGTCAACCTTTGGCCTTTACCATCAAGAAAATATCTAAAAGAAATCTGGGCAAATCCATCTATGAAAAGGAAATGTTGGCTATTATGCATGTCGTGGATCTATGGCATCCTTATCTATTGGGGAAACAATTCCAAATTAAGACAGACCATCAAAGCCTCAAGTATTTTCTGGAACAACACATTTCCTCCCTAGAACAACAAAAATGGGTGACTAAACTCTTTRGATATGATTATGAGATCATTTATAAGAAAGGMAAAGAYAATGTGGTTGYGGATGCACTTTCCCRAAAATATGAAGATGAAGGATCCMTTTTTTCTCTTTCATTCATTGTACCAGATTGGCTCCAAGYCRTTCRCCAGGAATGGCTAYAAGATCCCAAAAGTTCGYAGYTGATCYARCAAWTRCAGTCYAATGCTCCARCTTCCCCAGGGTACTCTTGGCTCCATGAKGAACTTYGATAMAAAGGCCRYTTGTATTTAAGTAAACAATCAAAGCTTAAATCCACGATACTTTCTGAGCTTCATGCTACACCCACAACAGGGCACTCCGGGTTCACCAAAACCTATGACAGGGTCAAACGTTCATTTTTATGGGATGGCATGAAATAGGACATTCGTAATTTTGTCGCTGAATGTGATGTGTGTCAATGCAACAAGAGAGAAATAGTCATATTGTCGAGCACACTACAACCACTCTCGATTCCACCTGCTATTTGGAAGGATATCTCTATGGATTTTATTACCAGCTTACCCAAATCGGGAAATAAATCCATCATCATGGTGGTTGTTGATCTCCTTTCCAAGTATATTCATTTCTGCGCCCTTCAACACCCATTTACAACATCCATGGTGGCTCAAATCTTCATGGATCAGGTCTTCAATCTTCATGGCATGCCACACTCTATTGTTTTTTATCGCGACCCAATTTTCACAAGCAATTTTTGGCAAGAAATGTTCAAGATACAAGGCACAGAATTGCATCTCAGCACAATTTATCATCCCTAGAGTGATTTCCAAATGGAAGTTGTCAACAAGTGTTTGGAAACATATTTGAGGTGTTTTGCCTTAGAAAAGAAAAATCAGTGGGCTCAATGGTTACCCCTAGCTGAATGGTGGTACAACACTTCATACCATACAGCTACACGTATGACTCCTTTTGAAGTGGTATATGGACAGAAGCCACCTTCAGTTCTCTCATACTTACCAAGTGCCTCGAAGGTCCAGGCGGTTGACCTAACACTTACAGCTCGAGAGGCTATTCTCTGTACCCTCAAAGAGAATTTGGTCATGAAACAGAATTGCATGAAGCAACAAGAAAATCAAGGTCGCTCTGAACATCAATTTGCAAAAGGGGATCAGGTGTTTCTTCGACTGCAACTTTACAAGAAAAATTCCCTCAAGGCCGAGCATTTTCAGAAGCTAGCCCCCAAATTTTATGGTCCTTATACCATGCTCAAGTGTGTGGGACAAGTCACCTATCAGTTAGCTTTGCCTATCCATTCAAAGCTACACCCTGTTTTTCATGTTTCATGCTTAAAGAAGGTGATTGGAGCTAAGTGCCAAATTCAAACCAACCTTCCAAAGTTAGTTGAAGAAGGATCCATTTGGCTACAACCAGAAGCATTTTTGGACCAGCGTGAATGTCACTTATGTCAGAGAACCATCAAGGAAGTGTTAGTCTAGTGGAAAGATACAACTCCAACAGACGCCACTTGGGAACCAACTACCATTCTACAACAATTTCCTCATCTCAAGACTTGAGGGCAAGGTTGTTTTTAAGGGGGATGACATGTTAGGGTCCTAACCTGAACATAGGTAGAACATTATATTCAGATGTAATAAAGGTCAATATTAATAAGGCCTTTCAATAAAATAGAATAAGGCGGATGTAAGAAGACCTAATAGAAACTTCCACTTCTAGAAGGATCTTCCTCTAGATGCTTCTTTTTAGTATAAATAGGAGTCGAGGGTATGAGAACCCTATCTTGGATATTATTGTAATAGAGCTCTGTTCAACTAGAGGTTGCCCCCTTGAAGAGGCCCATGAACATTCCTTTCAGATTCATGGTGCTATTCATTTTGTTATTCTTATATCATTTCAGTGTTATTGTGGTGAATGTTCTGGTTATATTGTTGTTATTCTGCCATTCTAGCACTTTATTTCTGTTCTGCATACATTTTATATCTGGTATATTACACAGAGTATCAAGGAGATGTTGATGATAACATCCAATAATAAATGTCCTTGACATGGAAGAGGACTTCTTGGTATTCACTGACGCATCCAATGAAGACTTAGGTAGAGTCTTGATGCAAGATGGTCGAGTGATCACTTACATCTCGAGAAAGTTAAAAAGGCATGAGGAGAACTATGAGATGCACTATTTGGAGATGATAGCCATTGTAAATGCCTTGAGAGTATGGAGACACTACCTTATTGGATGAAAATTTGAACTAAAAACGGACCATTGTGGTTTACAACACATATTTACGGAAAACAACTTGAACACGCAACAATGACATTGGTCGAAATTGCTTAGCAAGTACAATTTCGAGATTACTTACATAAAAGGAATAGTGAACAAAGTGGATGATGCGTTGACTTGATGACCATGCATATTTTCGGTGATGCCTCTTCAGACGAATCTACATGATTCTAACTTTACAGTGCGTCGATGATTGGTACAAAGAGGTACAGGATTTTATCGGACAAAACACAATGATGGTAACAAAATTTGAGGGATTTACAATGGAAAACGACAGATTATTGAGATTTAATAATCGGATTTACATACTGCCCAACGATGAGTTGAGGAGTTTGATCCTAAACGAGGCTCATAGAGTAGTGTATATGGATCATCCAGGAGTCATGAAGATGAGGGCGGAGCTTAAACCCTTATTCTTTTGGAAAGGAATGAAGGCAGACATAGTCAACTACTTGGCAAGATGTCTAGAATGTCAACAGGTGAAGGCTGAACATAGACATCCGACATGATTACTACAACCACACGCTATTCCAGAATCAAAATGGGAGGTCATTTCGATGGATTTCATTGTTGGATTGCCACTAATGGCAAGAAGGCACGACTCGATTTTTGTAGTAGTCGACACTCTGACGAAGAGTTCTCATTTTATTCCTATGCGTATGAAGTATAAGGCTTCGACATAGCTAGAGTTTTCATCAGCGATATTTAAAGGATGCATGGCGTGCCTAAGAGGATTATATCCGATCGAGGATCTGTGTTTACGGGATGATTTAGGACTAGTTTCCAAGAGGCCTTGGGAACCCAACTTAACTTTAGTACTATGTATCACCCAGAGAGAAACGGGAAGACCGAACGAACGAGCCAAATCTTGGAGGATATGTTGCCTATGTACATAATGGACCAACATAAACGTTGGGAAGAATTCTTAACATTGATATAATTTTCATATAACAACAATTACCAAAGCACCATTAAGATGGCACCATTTGAGTTTCTTTATGGGTGACTGTGTCAGATGCCTTTGAGTTGGGACCTTCATGAGGATAGGGTCCTGGTGGGACCAAAAGCGATCCAAGAAATGGAATATCAAATGAAATCAATAAGGAAAATGATCAAGGAAGCACAGGATCGACAAAAGAGTTACGCCGATGTGCATCGTGTTGATCGTAGTTATGAAGTTGGCGATCGAGTTTTCTTGTGGGTGAAACTGCACAATAGTTTGATCAAGTTTGGAAAGAGTGTTAAACTCTCTCCTAGTTTAGTGGGACCTTTCGAGGTTGTGGAAATGAAGGGGCCCTTGTCCTATCGACTAGCCTTGCCTAATTCTTTGAGGCATATTCACGATGTTTTTCACGTATCTGTTTTGAGACATTATGTTAGTGATCCTACACATGTGATTAACATGAGTTCCTTGCAGGTATAGTACAAGGGTACGCTCATGGTGGAGATAATCTGCATCTGGGACCATTGCATTTGACAGCTATGGGGTCGAACAATAGATTAGGTCAAGGTCCAATGGGACAACTATAGTCCGCACTCGGCAACCTGGGAGGACGCATATGATATGCGTCAGTAGTTTCCATTTTTGTTTGATAGCTAGACATATGATATTGTGATATATTTTATTTCAGCACACATATACTGTGAAACTTCAGAACAATTTTTAAAATAAAAGGGGGTGTATGTAACATCCCACTCTTGCGCACACTCATCAGACTTATTCTTTGAGGACACTTGCGTGCAAATGATCTGGTTCATTATACGATTAGTTGTTTTGATTATGCTTATGAGATGTTTTGGATTTAATGATATGTTATTTTGCTATATTTATATTGACATGTGCTATTGACTGGGTTCTCCTGAGTGTGCAGGAATCTGGACGTTAGAGGATGCCGATGGCATCGATGGATCTCCTTGGACTCTAGATCAATTCAAGGAGTGGACTATTATGGTTTGAATGTTTTTGATATTACAGATGTGACATATGACTAGATATTATGATGTTGATTTTTATAACTAACATGTTTCGTTGATGGATGCAAGCTGATGATAGCTTGCCAACCAGACTCACATTTGGAGTAAAGGGGTCACACACGACAACCAGAGACATTGAGGGAGAGGTTTGGCATCAACCCTACCACGACCTACTAGCACTCTCGCTATGACGCAAATTATAGATTAATGATTACCTAGTTCGAGAGATCCACGATGTCGTGAGGACAGATTGTGACAGTGACTCACGATGATTCTAAGGGGCACGCAATAAGGAAGGGTCCTTATTCCTTAGAAGCCCTTAATCTCCCACAAGATCACCTAACGGAGTATTGAATCCAAGGGTTGGACGTCTACCAAATTCAATAAAAAGGTGAATGGCACCCTTGGAGCATGTAGTGCGTCTTGAAGGGCACATCGCACAATTAAAATAGGAATGCAAGTGAGTGACACCCTTGGAGCACGTAGTGTGTCTTGAAAGGCACGTCGCATTTTTTTTTTTAACTCTGGTAAGTTAATAAACCTAGTACCTAGAAAACTATGCTTCCTTAGGACCTGGTCGGCCTTAAAATGAATGATGGTATGAGTAAAGTTTAATAACTAATTTTTCCCTTAAAAACTCTCACCAAGCCTAGCATATTTAAAACCTAGGTCTAAGTAGAACATGTGACAAAAAAAAAAAGTGGACTTGTAACAAGAAGAGGATAAAGAAAATTCAAACATTAATAATTAAAGTAAAATTTTAATGAAGGATTAATTTATTAAAAGGGTAAATTGTTTTTATATCTAAACTTGCTAAATATGAACTAATAAGAAAAACGGAAACTTAAGGAAAAGGAGAATGTATAACATAGTAGGGAATCTAGTCCTTGGAACCTTCTAATTATGAACTCAACTAGGTTTTAAGAAGGGTGTCGACCATTTAAGAAATGTAAAGGAATAAAGGGACACCAAGGAGCATTTTTAGAAACAATTTTAGGTGAGTGAGGGAAATAGACAAATTTAATTAATTAATAAATTGATTTTCCGGTGCAATTAAGGGATCGGGTGACGTATACGAGGGAGGTTTATCCTAATTAAATTTAATAAAAATAATCCAATAAGGGTTTTGGAAACTAATCACTAAGAAAACTCTATAAAAATGATGGTGGAAGAGGAGTATGGATCATGTCTGATATGCATAGGGTTATGCTGTCGGAATTTATCTTGATTGAATTTTCTTGTGGAAGTTGGAATACCCAGCTCGGATAACGAGTGGTAGCTCGACCTTGTGAGGCGAGCTAGGAGCTAGAATTCTCTGGTATTATGTGTGTGGTCCCTTTGCATCTCAGGGGGCTGAGGGAAAAGAAGAGTACCCATAGTATTGGCTGGGAGATACTGGTGAGGTCTCAGTGGTTGACAAGCAAGATCTGGATGAAGCACGAACATGGAACAATAGCAGCGTAGCATTCACCTTCACTTAAGGTACACATGTCTAATTTTGCAAGTGTAATTAGTTAATTTTTATCTGATTTTATATTAGATGGAATATGTTAAATGATTTCTGGATCTATGGTTGAATTTTATATGTTCTTCGCTTCTTTAATTTGTTTCCTGACCTTGCCTAGTTAATGTGCGACCACCTTTGAAATCTCCTAAAATCCACCCGCTTGATTTTACCTCGCACCTTTTTGGTCTCTGCCCTTTGTTTTTTTTTTCGTTCTCCGCGTTGCCGGTTCGTTCCCTCCATAACCAGTAAGTCTCGTTGTCCCTGCGCCTCTAGTGGGTTCCTCGTAGTGATTTTTGTTCTCTACATGTTAAAAACCCTTATGCCCAACATCTTTCGTCTGATTTTGGTTTGATTGATGTCCTCGGGTTTTGGTGAAGTTATAGCCTTTCTCTTGCTTTTTGTTTTTAAAAAGGGAATTTGTTTCTCAGAAACCGTCTCTCCTCACTCTACAATCTGCTAGTCATTTAATTGGTCAGCCAAGTTGTAGTGTGGTGCCTCAGTTTTCTCTTTTTATTTCACCTGAGAATTATTTTATCAGACATCTAGGTTGCAGTGATGTTAGCTGCGTCTCACCCTTTTTTTTACAGAGAAACCGTTTGTGTTTACTCAGCAATGCTGGGTTGTGTCCATGCATTTTACTTTACAGAGAAACCGTTGTGTTTACTCAACAACACTGAGATGTTTCCGTGCGTCTTTACTTTACAGAGAAACCATTTGTGTTTTCTCAGCAATATTGGGTTGTGTCCTTGCATTTTATGAGAGAGCTCTCATAAAATGAAATTTTTACTTGCCCGTGGAGTTTAGGCTTGTTTAATTGCGAAGTTGTGCCTTAGATTTCACCCAGAACTATCCCTTCCACCACAGAGAGAGGAACCTTCGCGCAACCTTCTTCACCTCCGCGTTGATTGCATTATTGTCCAGAGCGCACCTCCTTCACCCCACTTGACTGAGAACGGGCTCGCTTCTGAGCGCCCTTATTCTCTCATCCCACTGACTGAGCTCGAGTTCACCTAACAAACAAGCTCTCTCTCTCTCGCATGTAGCGTCTCACCCAAGATCCTGTCCTTACCTTTTTTGAACGACGAATCTGCCCCTCCATTGTTACTTGTCTGGAGCGATTGAGTACAGGAGCCGCGTATTCCTTTCTTGTGAAGTTAAGTCCACTCGCACTAGTTACCGTTCTGGTGTCTTGCTAGAGCTTTGAACCACTGCCCGTTCCTTACAGCTGCCAGGACGACTGCACCAGTGGCTCCTACGTCAAGGACTGTGCTCACGCGCGTGCGTGGCAAAGCAATATAAATAATGTTTTCATGGTAAAGAAATGTAGATAATGTTTTCTTATCATTCCATTGTGACGTAAACTAGCACAGCCTCAAAGTGGTTGGTGTTGCAGTTGGTGAACGCCGAAAGTTAGTTTGGTGAATTGAAACACACAGACAGCTAAAACGCACATAGAGTTGAAGAAATTCAAAAGTTAATCTTAAATGTGGTAATTCCAAAGGTTAATCAGTTAAACTTAAACATGGCAATCATGTAGTGGTACAGTAATTTCTTAATATGATTAGATAAATGTGAAAAAGTAAACAGGTTAACTGATGCATTAAAAAATACAAGTTATGAAGAGTAAATCACATTCATTGATTTGGGAGGACGACTAAGAATATTCCAGTGTTTTCAATTGTTAGCCATCAGATTAGAATTTTAGATTAAAAGGTGATTAATTGTGCCCATGTCCAATAAGTATACGCCTTTCGGCGTAATAATGTAAGTATGTAAATTCTCATCATTATTGTATTTTTCTCTTTTATGAGCGATGAAATTTAAATGGAAATAATGCAGTAATAAATTAAACTATATAATAATCTAAGTTTGAATTTAAACTTTCTAATAATCTAAGTTTTATAATATTACTGTAATATATGTATGTGGAATTTTAATGATAAATTATTATCTAGAAGCTGCTTTTATTCTTCTTCATAAATATTATATGGGGTTGTATTTAAGATAGAAGTAGGGAAGGATTATTCCTTGGGATGGAATGGTAATCTTAACATTGATTGTCTAGATTTAATTTATTAAGAAATTATAATTTAGATAGAAAATTTGGATTCTAAGGTTATGGTACTCTGTTTATTATTGAATTGGAGAAGTTATAAAAGCATATTGAATTGAATGATTTTGAACCCCCTCTTAAATGAAAAGGTAAATGTTACTTGAAAGTTGTTATATGTGTTAATACTAGGTTGAGGTATGATACAATCTGCTAGAATAGTTTTATAATGGTAAGATAGTAAAGAGATACATCTATAATGTTGCAATTTTTTTTACTATGTCTTGATTGTAGCTACATTGCATCCTGTTTAGATAGATTGATTACAATGCTCTTATTATGGTTTCGTATAATGTATTACAGTGCAAGTCGGATTTCAAAAAGGTTGGATTCTATGTTTGGTCGAAGGTTTAGAATTATTCTTGTTTGCGCATGGGTACCTAGTGCGCTTGTCGCACAGTGGCGACATGATTTCTTAAGATTGGATCATTGCGTTTACTGATCAAGAAGCGCATATGATAACCCGTCTTAGGGTCATGCACCTCTCGATGTGGATGATGTTGTTTTTTTATTTAAGGTTTGTACTTGTTTGTAACGTTTAATGTGATTGTCTCTCGCTCGTTTGGAAGGTTCTAGTTACTTGTGTCGTTGATGTTGTTGTGTGTGGTTGATTGATGATTCCTTTTAACTTAGTAGGTGTGGTCTTTCTTGTGTCGGACAGGATGTAGACACCTCCATGTTCCTCAAAACAATCGCCAGCCTTGAGACCTTAAATTGTCAAAAATCGATGGGAACTTGGGCTTGGACGTTTCTTATGTGTCCTGGAGGTCCTAACCTTGCAGGGTAGGATGGGTGGGTAGTTGCTTTTTATTTTTTGTATGTTTCATACAGCTGCATGATGTGCTAGTATGATAGGTCGTTATGTTTTATGTTGCGTGAATTGCATGCATTGTGTTCGTTGTCGTGTTGAGATGTTTTGAGTGTATTGTCTTTATTACGTTCCTACTTAAAAAAAAAATGTATTGGTTATGCGAGGCTTGTTGTCCTAATGACAGGGTTCGTTACAGTACTTCATTGAACTTGATCTTTGTTCTGGCTACCACCAGATTATAAGTGATCCAGGAAGCACTGGTTATGAGTGATTTCAGTTGGTAATGTCCAATTTGAATACAAACATCCCATCATTTCAAATTATACCTTCTTAGCCTCCTCAAATTCTAGAGATAAAATATTGTTTCTTGCTTGTTTAAGGAACATGGAAATAGGGGCTACTAGGGAATTTTCATAAATATCTATTTGAATTTCTTGAGTAGGTTCAATGTCTCGCTTAAATTTATTGATTACTTTTGTGAATATTTCATTGAAGTCCTTGAATATTTCTTTATCACCCATAACCATTGAAAACAATTTAGTCATTAATGCTTCGTAGTAGTGTCTTCCTCAAATTTATCCAAGAAGGACTTTTGAAAATTACCCTAGCTTGTTATCGATCCAACCAATAGATTAAAATACTAAGTGGATGCTTTGTTTTCAAAATAATAAGGGAGTAACCAAGAAACTACATCCTCATGTTGTAAATTCATCAATCTAATCATAAGAATACTTTTTTTTTGTATGATCTTCTGGAGGTCTAGATAGACCATGATCATTTTTTGGCAATAACCACTTAGGATGTTTGGGAAAATTGATCATTTTCTTAGGCAATTCCAAGAAATATTTTGCTAACCATGTTTGGTTCCAATTTTTATTGTTATCCATGTACTAGAACATAGATTTGGCATCTAAGTTTTATGAATCTGATTTTGATTCTGAATGAATTTCAAATTCTTGGGTTACTATTAGGAATATTGCAGGATTTAGAGTTCGAGGAATTAAGTTTAAGGGTTCTAAAATTTATTGTAATTCTAACTCAACTAAGTCCTCCAAAATATGAAATAGAGTTTTTTCCCTTATTTGAGTAACTACCTATGTAATAATCCTTCTTCAAGGAAGTAAGGGAGCAATAAGAAAGACACAAAATTGTTTGGTGTATGCCTTGGTTATCCTTTTGAATGCATTAACTTCCTCATTTGATACTACATAGGGTATTTAAATACCAATATTAGGTTCAATGTTTTTCAAATATTGAAAATTATAATGTTTAAAATATATTTTAATATTTTGAATCTCACTTTATGAATGTGGGTTGTTTGTACATGTATCAGTATTCTGAATAAAATCCGCCATAAAATTTTAGACCTTCCTTCTAGTGCCAATTATATTGATAGGGAAGAATACCCAAAAGTCAACATTATGGTTAATCCTAATGAGGAGGTCCAATTAAATTCACCAAGAAACCTCTCAATTAATGCTCGAGTAGCCTTTCGATGAGCTTTAAATATGTTGTATTTTATTTTTAGTTTCTGAAGATTAATAAATAGAAAATTAAATATACTATTTAATGAATATTTCAAATCAAGAAAACATTTTTTCTGAAAGATAACTCTCATATTTAAAAAAGATAATTATTAATTCTTTAACTTCCAATAAATAGTTTAACAAAAATTATTGAATTTAAACAATAAAACTTTCCATAACATAAATCTAATTCAACATAGAAAATGTATTGAGAGTTGGATAAAGGAAATACATTTAAATTTAAATTTAAATTTAAATAATGTCTCAAGATAGCTTGAGAACAACAAGAAATATCTTGCAAAATATTCCTGAAAAGACCAATTTGCAGAATATTCCACAACATTTTATTTGCATAAACAATATTCTTTAATAAAAATAAATTTTTGAGAACAACAAGAAATATCTTGCAAAATATTCCTGAAAAGACCAATTTGCAGAATATTCCACAACATTTTATTTGCATAAACAATATTCTTTAATAAAAATAAATTTTGTGAATCATTGGCTTCTTCATTAATCAATGTAATAGAAATAGTTTTCTTACAATACTCCAAAATTTGTACTATCCAAAATCCCTTAAATAACTTGCTAAATTCTGTTATTTATACAATTTTGTACTATCCAAAATCCCTTAAATAACTTGCTAAATTCAGGTAATTATACAATTTCGAAAAATTGGTTATGATAACCAATTTTAACTCAACCGTCAAGTGAACTAGGGGTTTATTCTTCAAATCCCTCCTTATCATACTTTTCACACAATTCAAAAATAATATTACATAAATTATCATGTGGGAAAGTATGTTGTCTTCTGGGATCCTTTAAATTTAGAAAATCCCTATTAAACATTTTAATATATTTATTTGTTTTTGGGAATGCACATTTTAATTGAGTTTTGTCACTTCCTCAATTATAATGACCCTTTATGATGGCTAACACATTGTATACTTCTATCTCATGTTATTGGTTCATATCCTCAAATTTATTCAATTGGTATGTAGGGTAAAACAAATTTGGGAGACCAAGCGAAGCAACATTTCATTGGGTAGTAGTATCTTCTATGAAATACCAAATCTTTATGCATGCCATACATTCCTCCTCCACCTGCTTATGAGCTTTGTGTGCCACTCTACTCCAATATCCTGCATCATGTTCAATTTCATACACCTTAGTCTTACTTAGTAGCTTTATGTTAGGATATTCATGGCCCCATTTATTTTGATAATGCTTAATAAATTCAATATGATTCCTTGTTTTTATTTCCAAACTAAATATTCTTTATACAAAATTAAAATTTTTAAAATCAAATATTTTAGTTGAATTTTTTTGTATAGAAATCCATTGACCTAGTCTTGTTCTAATACATGATCTATAAAAATGGAAACCAGAACTTATGCAAACTTGTAATATTGAACTTGATTTTCTAATAAGGAAATCTTCTTCTCTAAATTATTCACATCATATGCATTAAAATTTTCCTTTTCAAGGGTAGCATGAGTAATAACTGACCTTGTTGAGAGTAATTTAGTCATTTTTTCTCGATAAGTGTCAAGAAATTGTTCTTCAATTGTGAACATAACTATGTTATCTTGATATATTATTTTTATCCTCTAAGTTTACTAGACAATATCTTTTCATCCCTTATTATATACCATTCATTCTAAATTTGGCACATCCTCAATGGGGTATAGGATGTTATCATATCCCTATGATAAGCATTCTCTAAGCTACTAAGTGTAGCTATTTTCTCCATTTTTTTGTCTTTCTCCTTGATCTCTTTTCCTTTAAATATACCCTATTTTGGGATGGCTAAATCCCCATATTCAAGTCAATAAAACTACTTGGAGGTGGCTCAAACTGCTTTATTGGTTGTTCTGATGATTCATCGGTGGATTGGTGTCCCTGATTATCCCCTATGTTTCCCACAACATCATCTTTATCCTTTTCAATTCTAGATATTTTCACTTTCTCAATTTTATCTTCTTCTTGTTTTTTCTTTGCATCAACTACTAATCTTTCTTTTTCCACAACTTCTAGCCTTACCTCCTCAATTTTTTCTATTTCTTTTTGAGTTTTTGTTCTTCTTCTTTTCTTGATTTCTCAACTTTTTTCTTAAGTATATATTCCTCCTCTTTCATTTCTATTTCTTTCTTATATTTTATTCTTTATTCATCTTCTTATTTGTGTCTTTCCTCTTCATCTCTAATTATATATTCATCTTGTTTTTTCAATAGCCTTTCAACCTCTACCATTTGTTTTAATTCTTTCCATCTATTCATCTAAAGTCATGCTAAGAGTAGGAGTAAAATATTTTGATTTAATCCTCAATATCACTTCCTCACATGTAACTACATTCTCATATCACATCTCATAATCCCACTATTAATGGGCATAACACCATGTTATTGAAACCATAATATTATTCCTGGAAACCAATCCCAAAGGGTCATGCCTTCATAAGAATCTCTCTAGAAACTTGAACTCTAACATTGAGTTAGCCTATTTTATGGCTTGTTAAGAGTCAATTATTTCATAATGCTCTATATACATGTTATAGGGAATGAAAGTTCTCTTCCTAACATCTTTGGTTAATGTTGAAATAAACCTTGTAAAATGATTTGGTAGGAAATTTCTCCCTAATTAGTCTATTGGGAACATATTTAGGTAATAAGTGAGGAGGAGAAATGACTCCATAAATCCTTAGCTATGTATATTCCTCCTACATGTACGAATTGTTTATTATTTTAAATAGTCTTGTTGCTTCTGTGCCTTTTATAAGGAACTCTTTTCAAAAAAATAATTTATAAAGAGGAGTTATGAAGTAATCACAAAGTTGAGCATAGTTTCTCTTGTACTTTTTTTCCCGCATGGCCTAGCCATAAACATGAGCTCAAGTTTCTAACATGTTAAAATTCTAGTTGAACCCTGGGAAAGGGTTACTATAATAGATGATATCAAGTAAATACGATGCCATGTAGAAGGTGGAGAATGTTTTAGAGTTATCCTTTTTATCCTTATCAATGGATCTATTCAAATAGCGAGACAAAATTACTACCCAATTAAAAACTCAACACATGTTAATGATTGTGTGAACTAAAAGCACCCAAACCATATTTAAAGTAGATGCAAAGCCCTAGAAAAAGCCCCATAAAAAGCCCATGTTATGTATAAAACCCCTTATTAATCTCCTTATTGAATTATTAGATTTCTTGTGTTATATTTGTATGTAGGCTTTAAACCCCTTCATCGCACCCTTTCATTCTAATTGTAGCTTTTGTCTCTTATATATACCAAGGAGAGCTAGTCTTATGATCATCTTATATCATTACATATTGTACTTTGAATTGGATATATTGTAAAAGGAGGTTTCCCCCTCGAAGTGGAATGTAATTCATTTATTTTTTATGATTTTTAAAGAATTGCATTATAACATTTGGTATCAGAGCATTGATTTTAGGGTTTTTCTTCTCCAAGCAAGTCATCTTAGAATTTTCACTATAACATTTTTTCTAGGATGACTCAGAAAATGAAACTTGGAGGTTATTTAAAAGACATCTCAAGGTATATTGGTTAAATATTTCATATTTTGGGTCGTTATAATTTCAAAGATACACCCTGTGGAAGATAGGGTTTCTGACTAGTCCTATTACTAGTCTAAAACATCTGTTCTAGATAAAATTGTCATATCTTCTTCATTGAGAATCCAAATTATGTGAGACCAATTGCATTGGAAAGAGAATAGTTTGTAGTAGGTTATTATAATTTTCAAAATCATATATCAAATATTGGTTGCATGGAATTATGTACAATTTCTCTTTCTCTGAAAGGCCCAAAATCAGCAAGGTTTGGGAAAGTTAACCTAACTTCCACTTTGCACATTCATTTTTGGTCAGAACTATGGAATTGAAGAGAGGAAATATTAGAGTAATATAGGACAAAATGGAAGACTTAGAAGGGACAAAATTTCATAAATACATCAGAAGGAAGGTCGGCCAGGAGGACAGACTCCAAATTAAGGGCTTAAAATGTACATAACTTACAATTGACATAGATTTTTATTGGAAGATCTGTTTTTTGTGATTCAAAATTTGTAATAAAGAGGGAAAAGAGGAGAATTATTATTTTCTCTCATGGATCCAAAGGATCCTCCAAAATTTACTTCACCGGCTAAACCTCCAGAAATCTCAACCTTGACTCAAGATGAAATTGAAGAGATTTATCATGAGATGGAAAAGAGGATCATTGAAAATAGGGAACAAATGGAATTTAATATGGATGAAACCATGAAAATAAATATGGATGAAATGGAAAAAAAGATGTATAATAATATTAAAGGAAATATGGAAGAAATGGAAAATAAGATAAATAAGAAGATGGATGAAAATAAAGAAGAAATACAAAATTCCATCCCTAATCTTTCAGGCTCTAGATGAGAGACTCCCTAAAGGAGATATAAAAATGCTAGGAACCCATGAAAATAAAGGTAGTATTCATTATAAGTTTTAAACCTCTGGAGTAAAGAAATGAATACAGATTCTAAGAAAAATATAAAGTCATCAATGACTCACATGTATATATGGTACATAGAGATTTATGTTGGAAACCCTTAACCGAGAGAAAACCAACCTTCCTTAGTGCCACACCTCTCAAATATTCATTGTATTAATTTCACCATTCAAAATACAATATATACACAATATTTTAGCTATTCTGAAGCTACCAAAACCCTAATCCCTTAATATGGGATTAATTTAGAAAACCGTTAAAAATAACAAAAACGATAAAATAGAAAAAAACGCCCAAAAAAAATTATGGGGCACTTCTTTGAACCCTATTGGCTCCAGGATAGCGTCTGGAGCCAAACGCTTCGCATAACTAGAAGGACACTCCTTCCCCCCACTAGGAAGTCTCTCGATGCACACTCCCACAAAGATTGATAGGTGATGGGATTGTCAGACGCAATTGTCAAGTATGACGTGCCTCCCCACACACATGCAAAGAATATAACACATACCGAACAATCATGTTGAACAACCTATTGATAATAAGCAATTTTCAAGTGGGTTTAACTCTAATAATGGAGTTAATTATGTTGGAGGTCCTACATTCAACCTTACCAAGATTGAATTAAAGAATTTTAATGGAACAAAGGTCTTTACCTGGGTGAACCAAATAGAGAAATATTTTGAGCTACATAATATTATGGATGATAAGAAAAGGATTCACATAGAAACTCTAAACTTTGAGATAAAACCATATCAATGGTACCAATGGATAGTAAAATTTCACCCCCCTTTTTATCATTATACTTGGGTTTTTTTACAAGAGACTTAGAAGAACAATATGGGAAAGTTTGGGAACATGACTACTTCGGTCAATTGACAATAATCAAGCACCTAGGTGATATTGGATATTATAATTCAGAATTTCATGTATTGGCCACAAGAGTGGATGACATAAGTGATGAAAAATTGTTGCAAGATTACATGGGTGGATTAAAAGAGGAAATTAAGCATGAGCTTCTCTTAAGACATCTTGCAAATATTATGGAAGTTATGCAAGTTGCTCACCATATTCAAGACAAGAATAAGGCTACACACAAGTCTACCATTAGAGCATACACAAAAAGCAAAGATCATTTTTGGGTTCATAAAAAAACTATAACTCAATCGAGAAGGTCTACACCTCAAGAAATCTATGAAAGAAAAACAAAGGGACTATGTTTCAATTATGACAATAAGTACAGTAAAGGGCATAAATGTAGCGAGAAGAAGGTATTCTAAATAGACAATGAAGAGGAAGAATATCAAGAATTAGAACCATCACACGATCTATAGCTAGAATATACTACTCCAACCATATATTTTCATGCATTGTCTAACATTGATACTCCAAAAACCCTCAATATAGAAGGGTATATCAAAAAGAAAAAGGTAACAATGTTGATTGATTTTGGTAGTACCCATAACTTCATCAATTGCAAATTAGTAGAAGATCTCAATTTCTTTGTATATCCAACACTAGAGTTCCAAGTAATGATTTCAAATGGAGGTACCATAAATTGTTCTAAGAAGTGCCATAATATTAATCTCAATATGGGGGAGTATTTATTGGATATTCTCATGATTACCATCCAAATGGGTGGTGTTGATGTTGTATTAGGGGTCTAATGGTTACAATCATTGGGAAAAATGTCCCTTAATTTTCAATATCTTTTCATGAGATTTTCCTTATAAGGAAAGTAAATTGAGCTTAGAGGTATCCAAAGAAACCCTCTAAAGTGATAAGATCTAACAACTTGACAAAATTACTCAAAAAGGGACACCATGGTGTAATTTCACAAATGAGCTCAATAAATGTTCAAACATCTATAGCCTCTACTCCAATGTATCTCCAAAAAGTTATCAATAATCATTCCAAGGTATTTGGAGAGATGCCTAAGGGTCTTCCACTTTCTCAAGATCATGCCCATGCTATTAATCCTTGAAAAGGAAGTGTACATCCATTCTCCTATGTTTATTTATTAAATAAGATAATCCATGACAATATCCTAGTGCAAACTAGTTTATCAGAGAGGAATGGAGAAGGGAAAATCATACTAGAACTGGAAACAATCCTTCAAATAAAGATTAAGCAATTTCAAAATCAAGAAATTAATGAGTACCATGTCAAATGGAAGAACCTACCAGTGGAAGAGGCGACATGGGAAGATGATTTATTCATGAATACACACCCGCATTTGTCAAGTGTTGTGGAAAAAAATTCTTTGAAGGGGAGGGGCATGCTAATCCCTAGAAAAATCCCCATACAAATCCCATGTTATGTATAAAACCCCATATTTATCCCCGTATTGAATTATTACATTTCTTGTGTTATATTTGTATGTAGGCTCTAAACCCCTTCATTGCACCCTTTCATTATAATTGTACCCATTGTCTCCTATATATATACCAAGGAGAGCTAGTCTTAGGATCATGTTATCGCATCTCATATTGTATTGTAAATTGGATATATTGTAAAAGAAGTTCCCCCCCTTGAAGTGGATTGTAATTCATTGATTTTTTATCATTTTTAAGGCATTGGATCATACCAATTTTTCCCAGATTAATCTATTGGGAACATATTTAGGTAATAAGTGAGAAGGATAAATGACTCCATAAATCCTTAGATCTGTATATTCCTCCTACAGGTACCAATTGCTTATGATTTTCAATAATATCATTGCTTCTCTAGTCATTCTAGGGAACTATTTGAAAAACATTAATTTATAAAGAGGAGCTATGAAGTAATCACAAAGTTGAGCACAATTTCTCTTGTACATTTTTTTCCCACATGGATTGGCCATAAACATGAACTCAAGTTTCTACCATGTTCCAATTCTAGTTGAACCCTAGGAAAGGGTTACTAGCATAGATGATATCGAGTAAATAAGATGCCATGTAGAAGGTGGAGAATGTTTCAGAGTTAGCCCTTTTATCCTTCTCAATGGCTCTATTCAAATAATGGGATAAAATTACTACCCAATTAAAAGCTCATCATGTGGTAATGATTGTGTGAACTAAAAGCGTCGAAACCATACTTAAAGTAGATGTAATTTGGATCTCCATATAATCTACAACTTAGGGTTGCAACATAGATATAAGGACCCCTTAAACTAATCATGGTATATATGCCATGAGTTTTCCCCCAAAAAACATTTCCTCTACCCATCAACTAACCAAAATTTTCTTGATATTGTTCTCTCAATGAAATTTCTCAACCAAGATAGCGATCATATATTTATTGGGTTGGTGGAGTCTGTAATTTTTTTCCAGTTCTAATTCTTGATAAGATGTTATAAACCTACCTTCATCATTGAGCGCATTTCTATTATCAATGTTAGTATGATTTATCACCCATTCAATATCTTTTGAATAGGGAATCATTGGATTCCTTTCAATTATGGTATGTATATGATATCTTCTAATGTTAATAAATACCAAATCATCCACATTTCTAATAGTAGGGACACTAGGTGAGACTATATCAGGGTAGTCCTCTTCTCTAATCTTCTATAAACTTCAACCCATCTAGAAAAAGGTATGTGGGCATTGATCAAAGATTCAATATCTTTACGTATGGGGCATAGCTACTAAATTTATAGTTTGGATAGTTGGATAAATAGTGTAAATTTCTCAGTGGTGGCCTCCATATCACTATCAATTTTCTCAGCTCTGTGATTATTTTTTTTCCCTTCAAGAGATTATTTAAGAGTTCTAGAAGAAGATCTCTTTTTTTTTAACAATTGGAAAATTTCGCAATTATATATAAAATATAGTATGTTTTCTTATCAAAGTTACAAACATTATGATGAGAAGTATATGTTGGAATATAACAGGCAATGAAAACTTTCTCCCTTAGCAATCTAATGACAAGATAAAGGGAGAAGAGTTTTGATTGATGGTGGAAGAGTATGTAGCTGCATGAAAGAAAGACTGAAAAAAGTGTTGTCGAAGCTTACAAAACTGGAGTGTAAGGGAGAGTTTTGTGGGCAGAATTAAGAGAAAGAAAAAAATCCAAAACTTTCATGTCGAGAAATTTCCCTGTTGATCTTTAGTGGAGAGATATGGTGCGGAGGATACCCTCATGACCATCGATACTATGGATATATGATATGATGCCTTCTTTTTCCTATAGTGTTGACTTAGAGAGTTGATCAAAAGAACTATTGAACTCACGATAGATATGTTTATAGATGAGATTTTTTAATGTGTGTTGTAGATGTCGAATTCTGTCCTTCCAGGCGATGATGGAGATAGCTTGGAGGTTTCACTTTTTACTCAGCCAATCAACAACAATTCTGGAGTTCCGTAGAACCAAGAGGATGTCAATGTGAAGCTTTGGTGCCAAGAAAAGCATGGCCCAGGCACCCAAAATCTCAGCCCTAGTATTGGTGCCCGAGCCACAGTTGAAAGTCCATTTATAAAGGGTGTTTGGAGTGATTTTTATAATCCCACCTGCTCCACTTTGTAAACCATTTGTGAGAGTTGTGCCATCAAACCAAGTTGTAGGTGTGTCGTCTAAAACATAACCCATCTTAATGAGAGGTGGTCTTAGCTCTCTAAAGTGTATAGCCTTCCAGGAGTTGTAGGTTCCAGATATTGAATGACAAAGATATCTTTGTCATCCAGATATCAATATCTAGATGACAAAGATATCTGGATGACAAAGTTGGTAGAAATTTGGACCAGACCATCCATTTTTTTATAAGGTATCCAAGGTATTGAGCTTGTAAGTCAGCAACAACCAATTAAAGTGTTTAATCTTTGGAGGTATGCGCCAAGTTCAAAGATGCATACGCCATCCATTGGCAACTGTGGACCCCTGCGTATTGGAGATACCAGCATAAAGGGATTTGACAGTAGGAAGGCATGTTCTACTCCCTGACCATCATAATTGATCTGTCGAATTTGTGAGATGGATACCTAGATTTGTAAGGGTCGAACATAAACCATTCCACTCACGGGAGAGGTCTGCGTTGAGGCCGAGAGTCATGCTTGTGATCCAGGAATCCGACATGAATGTTGATCTAGAGATAGAGCGTAGTTGAAAGAGGTACCAATAGTTTTTAAATTGTAGATGTGCAAGCAACTGTGGAGATAGAGAGAATTTTTTATCCATGCCCAGAATGTGGTCGCGCCCAAGTATGATTTGATGCCCTGAGCCTGGAAACTAGTTGAGCCATCGAGTAAGGTGTTTCTTAGATTTTTTGAGATTCCTCCAAATAAAAGAGGTCAATCTAGTGGATGTTGACTCTGAATGTAGCCAACTAATGAAAGATTGATGGAAAAGGTATTTGTCAAGTATAACTGAGTGCCAGATGCTAGGATAAATTAAAGCACGCCAGAGAGAGTTAGTTGCTAATGCTTGGATAAAGTGATGTAGATTCCTAATTCCCCAACCACCAATCTGTTTAGGTTTGGCCAATGCTTGCCAGTTAGAGATGTTGTCTAGAATGATCGGAGCATCCCAACCAGAGAAAGTTGAATATCAGCTTACGAAGCTTTGTGAGGACTATGTTGGGAATGATAGCTAGTGCCATCCAATACACAGCCTGCCCTTCAAGAACAACTTTGATGAGGGTAAACCAACCTCCAAGTGTCAGCCATATCATACACTAGTGGCATGTCCTTTTTCCCACTTTGGCAAGGAGCCAATTCTAGTCCGAGTTCTTGTATGAATCAGATTTGAGATGATACCCGAAATAATTGATGTTATCGGACAAATCGGTATGTGCGGACACTAACTGATCTCCCTAGATCCACCTAGATCTAGAACAAAACACACCAGAACATGATGCTTTCCTTAAGTTTTAAATATTGAATTTACTAACTAAAGAGAGATAGGT
>JZKD02S1648728.1:128542-151931 GCA_000966675.3 Picea glauca | reverse complement strand
GGTGATGCAGATTTTGCAGAAGCGTATGAAGTAGCTGAGAATCCAGTTCTCAGAGATAGAATCCCTTGGATAGATTATATGATCCAAGATGGATTGTTGTTCAGAGGCAATCAGTTGTGTATTCCCAATTTCTCCATGAGGGAGAACTTGTTGAAGGAGAAACACAGTGGTGGATTAGCAGGACACTTTGGTCATGATAAGACATTCGCGAAGCTGAGAGAATCATACTTTTGGCTGGGAATGCGAGCATATATCAAAATATTTGTTGACAGATGTAGAGTTTGCTAGCATTCGAAGGGGAGAAAGCAGAATGCAGGATTCTATCAGCCATTGCCCATACCAGAGAGGCCATGGGAGGCGATTAGCATGGATTTTGTATTAGGTTTGCCAAGGACGCAAAGAGGGGTTGATTCAATCTTTGTGGTTGTGGACAGGTTTTCCAAGATGGCACATTTTATCCCATGCCAGAAGACCAGCGATGTGATTCACATCGCAAATTTGTTCTTTAAGGAGGTCATTTGACTTCATGGATTGTCGAAAAGTATTGTTTCGGACAGGGACACCAAATTCATAGGGCATTTTTGGAGGACCTTATGGAAGAAGCTGGGAACTAACTTGATGTTTAGTTCTGCCTATCATCCTCAGACAGATGGGCAAACAGAAGTGGTCAACAGAAGTCTAGGTGACTTGCTGAGAAGTTTGGTGATAGAGCACCATAGCAGTTGGGACCACATATTGCCACAGACAGAGTTTGCATACAATGACTCAGTGAACAAGAGCACAGGAAAGAGTCCATTTCAGGTTGTCCATGGGATGTAGCCGAGAGGAGTTTTTGAATTAAGGGATTCAGAACAGACTGCTACTAGCAGCGCTAGTGCAGATGAGTTTGCTGAGGCAATGAAAGAACTTCACAGTAGGGTGAAGGAGAGACTGTTGAAATCAAGCCAGGAGTACAAGCGCAGAGTAGATCAGCATCAGAGACAACTTCAGTTCGAAGTTGGTGATCTAGTTTTGGCACATTTAAGGAAATAAAGGTTCCCAAGGGGAACATACAATAAGCTAAAAATGAAGAAAATCGGGCCATGCAAGGTCTTGAGAAAATTCAGAGAGAATGCTTATGAGATCAAGTTGCCAGATGGCATCGGAATATCCCCAATATTCAATATCGCAGATTTATACCCATACAGGGTTGGAGAAGCAGAGACTGGAACTGAGCAGCCAGTGATCCAGTGGATGAAACAATTTCCAGTTTCATAGAATCCGCAAATGGAATGCATACTGGGCAAAAGAGTGAGTAAGAAGACCCGAAGGAAGGAATACTTCGAGTATCTGTTCAAATGGAAGGGCCACCCAATGGAAGATGCCAGCTAGGAGACTGAAGTGGAAATACAGAAGCATGGACAGACTGTGTAGGACCTCATGGGCAGGAGCCCATGAAATTTTTTCAAGCGAGGGAGCATGATGCAAGAGCATCACCGACTCATCAAGAGTGCTAGCGCGGAAGTGGGGATAGCCGGACAAGCCAGCACAACTTTTGGAAGTGCTTTGGAACTGTTGCGCAAATATTAAATGATTCATTTAAGAAGGGGCGCCTTTGTATATTGTAATGGACCTTGAGCCTTTAAGCTCTCGTCCTTAGGTAGATAGTCGGAATTTAATGTAGTTAATTCTGGTAGATAGAAATTTAATTTTAGATTTGATAGTTTTAGAGTCCAAGAGGGAAAACGGATATAGACACCCTCATTGTATGATTGTAACATGAACTCCTGAGCATAGAAGAGAAGCAGAAGAAGAGCATGCAGAGAACTGTATGAAGAACACCCCATGTACAGGAATTTGAATTAATAGAAGAAAGCTTTGATTCAGATTCATGGTTTGTGTTGTTTCTCTGTGAATTGATGTTATGCTCATGAATGTTGCTTCTTGTCATACATTTTTTTTTATGTGATGTGTATATGATTTCATGGTTGAATTGAAGTCTGAGATGGTGAGTGAATGAGTTTCAATTGTTTCTCTAATTGAGCCAGAGGATTCCTGCAAGGAGTGCAGTCGAATTTGTCCGCAAGGAGTGCGTTGACAGAAGGGTTCGATTAGAGATAGCTTTTGTTCTCATTTCCTCGAAGTTACAGTTAGGCACAGTGCCATGCAAGGAGTGCGCAAGCCAAGGGAAAGCCTCAGAGTTACGATTCTGAGTGAAGCATTGAAAGACTGCTGCTACAGGTGTGTGCAGAGTCAGGGGAGGCTGAACACTTGAATTGTTTGTAGAGTTTCCGCAAGGAGTGCGAGAAAAGGGTTCTCATTCCTAAGAGACTTAGAAGCTGGAAAAAGCTCAGGAGGAGTAGAGCCTTCAATCTATTGAAGGACCGCATAGGAGGTTTCACATCAAGGAAATCCTCAAGGAGGAAGAAGCGACGAACAAGATCTTGTGGAGAGAACTCGTAGAAATCCTGTCAGCCGTCAGATCTGACAGATTAGTGAGGAGGCTACGGCCATATCAGAGTCCAAGCCCAAAAGGCTGATGAGCCGTTGGATCAGCCGTTGATTTTCCGTCAACCATCAAGTTTAGCAAGAGTTGCAACGGGTTTAAGCCCTAGTGAGTAGTGGAGGAGTCCTGGAGAAGTCATCGGGATATTGAAGTCATCAGGAACTCCAGGAGTGAAGAAATCACAGCATCAAGAATCACGATCCACGATATCCTGATAAGCCCAAGACCGTCCATCAGGGGGACACGTGTCAGGAGATCCCGAGGAGTCGGAGTTCGGGGAATCGGAGATTTCGAAGGTAAGAAACTCTTGCAACTCGGAATCGCGAAACACGATATCCCGACGGGAGGGTTGTGTGGGCCATAGCCGGAGTTAGTGGAAGACCGGTGGCATGTCATATCAGGGATCGGAAAAAGGGAAGTCCCGAATCCATTGACATCAGGATTCATGATCCCGCGAATCTCGAAATCCTGATAGAAGTGACGAGAGGTGGAAATTCAACCCGCATGAGTGCATCGGTGTATCGGCATATCGAAAATCAGGGGATCAGTGAGGCAAGTTGATTTCAACATCACAAGTGACGAAATCCCAACGGGAGGATCCCCGATAGGAATAGGAAAGTGTTGACATTTAACCATCGGGTTTTGGGGTATTGTGAAGCACAAGGTGTGCGACCACGGAACTCGCGAAATTGCGAAGTCTGATTCCCCGATTTGAGTAAGGGGGTCAGTAAGGAGAATCTATGGGGTGCAGATTTTCCGATAGGGAAATAGAAGAACCTTGGAGTTCTTCAGGCCATGGGAAGAAGAAGATCCTGTGAGAGCGGACGTGCTCCGAGGAGTGCGACTGCATCAGAGAATAATATTCTGAAAGAGGAAGATTTTAGGTGGCCCCCCAACCCTCTGATGTTGAGGGAGAGAAATATCATGGTTTTATTCTTGCTAGGGCTTTGATGCCTCTAAGCACCCCAATATCAGCAGAAGTGTTTGAAGTAGTCACTGAGGGAGTGGATGGTTGGCCCTCCTTGCATCGAGCACTGCGAGTTTTTATCGGTTAATGCTCATAAGCATGTACTCTAGACCAAGTGTAGTCTTTAACCAGATTTGTGGAGGAAGTCTCAACTGTTCCCAGACCATGGTCAGTAGATGGTGAATTGTGCAATGTTGTTCCCTGAAAAGTAGGCAAGGGCCTGGGTGATAAAACATCTTTATAAGAAGGTAATAGGGTATCAAGGACTGCACCTAGAGTATTTTCCCCAGTTTTCGACTCAGTCAAGCCTGGTTGGTTAAAAAACACCACTTGTTCAGGAGCCTGGTCTCCAAAAATCTCCAATGGCTGTGGATTAGAGTGAAGTAAGGTGGTAATGGTGTATGTTTGGTCCACCATAATGGAGTTAGCTGGAGGGAAATGTGTGGGGGCAGTTAGTGGGCGAGTATGGGCAATAATAGGAGTAGTAGGATGGTAGCATGAATTAGTAAAAGAAGGATAGATAATGTTAGAGGTGTCTTCTAGGGCTTGAACACCAAAAGTCTCTATCGGCAGTGTGGGATTGTGTAGATGAAGGATAGTGCTATCATCTCGAACCACTGTGGGAGGAGTGGCTGGTGGGATGTAATTAAAGTTGGTCGAGAGTCCATTTTGTGTAGAAGGGGCTGTGTAGGAGTGAGAGCTAGGGAGAACAGTAAAATGTTGGTTGTTGGAGGTAGTCAAGGTGGTCAGAGAGTAGTTCTGGGTAATAGGGAGAGTGGTATGGTGAGTACAAGGGGAAACTGTAGTGGTGGAAAAAAAATTCGATGTCTCACCAGCATAGACTAGTGGAAGAGAAATGATGGCTAGATGTACTGAGGTGTGTGGTGGAGTGTGAACCAAATGGTTCGTAGACTGATTTTGTGAAATATAAGACATATTAATATCCCTTGTATTATGGTAAACTGGAGCCTGAATAGGTATGGGGGTATTGTCAATAAGTTCTAACTCTAGAGAGGAGAGCGAGGAGTAAGATTTGGGCAAATAAATTTGAGCTTA
Source organism: Picea glauca (assembly GCA_000966675.3). Classification (NCBI taxonomy): domain Eukaryota; kingdom Viridiplantae; phylum Streptophyta; class Pinopsida; order Pinales; family Pinaceae; genus Picea; species Picea glauca. The sequence goes on along the minus strand of JZKD02S1648728.1, from coordinate 147,423 downwards.
CTAGAAATAGTGTCCAATCCAGAGTAGTTGTCATCAACTGGATAATCAGGAAGATGTAGATGAGATGGGCCAGTTGGAGAATCCGTCATAGAAGATAGCTCAAGCATAGTTTCCTTTGAGGGTTCTTCTTCTAAAATACCTATGCAAGACTTCCTCAAGTGTCTTGTCTGTCTGCAAAGTGTGCATCTGAAAGGGATGCCGAGATAATCAAGTTTCATCTCGTAATATGTCCTCTCCTATCGATGTCCAGGGTTTCAAGAAGTCCCTCATGAATATCTATCTCGACTAGAATCCTCACCAGTTTCTTGTCTGTTCCAGAGAGATTTTTTGAGTCCAAAATGATGAACTATCCTAGAGAGTTTTCGATAGCCATAAGTGCTTGTTCATTCTAGAGGTGTAGTGGTAGTCTGGGAATAAGAACCCACAAATGTAGATGGCGGAAATAGTCCTGGGATGGATCAAATCTCACTCTCCATCATTTCAGCATAAGGCTACTTTCATCCAAGTTCCAGATTCATTCCATAATGGTTGTAGTGTCTTCAGGAGATTTGAACTGGAGAAGAAGCCAACCATGCCTAAGATGGGAGAGATGTGGGACATAGCCCAGAATAGGATTCCAAGTTTGGTTCATCCAGGATACTAATTCCGTGTTGCAGAGGTGCTTGTAGGATATTCTACCCACAAGGCATCAGAGAGCCATAGAGACTGCATCTGTTAGTCTAATGTCTGAGCCGAGAACAAACTTATTTTTTATTTTTTTGGGTACCCATGGTCTAGGAGGAAGTTTTTTGTGGGTATTTTTTTCAGGTTCGGAGGGAGGAGGATATATAAGAGGACTATGAAGAATTGCAGGGATACAAGGAGCTTGTGTGTGGCCTCGGAAGGATGGGGGATGAAAATTGTTTTGGAATGAGTCCGAGCTAAGATGTGGAGGTCTGTTTACTGCAGAAGTGGATGAGTGAGAGACTATGGGAGGATGGGTTTGGTGGGAAGTCGGAGGGAAAGATATTGTAGGAAAGGTAGAAGTGTAAGTAAGAACGGAGGGGGGAGTGAAGGAAAATGAGGTCCGAAGAGTATGTAGAGGGGAAGCATGAGCAGAGTTGTTCAGGGTAGCAGTAGGGTAAGGGAATGAAGGAGTGATAGAACGATTAGAGATTTCATCTATCGATTTAAATAAGCCTACATTGTTCCAGAGGACTTTGTCAGTAGCACTCATGAGTGCACTGACTTCCTCCTCCATCCTCGTGAATCTCATGAAGGATAAAAAAAGATATAATATTAAAAAAAATGAGCAGTAATGAGGCAGGTGGAAGATGTAGATATGAGGGGAGTCTTCTCAATGTGGGGTCAAGTAGGGAAGACAATCCAAGAAAAAGGATGAGTGAAAACAGAGTCAGAAAGATGAGAGAAATGAAACGTTGGAAAGACTGTCATGTAGGGATAAGAGAAATATCCAAGGTTTGGTAGGGTCAGTTGCACTGCAAAGAAGGACCAAATGTACAGGGAACTGGTCCAAAGTTACTAGGGAATCCATCAAAATGCAATGTTATGTGGCTCACACCAGTCGCGCCAGGTTCTCATAAATCTAGTCCAATGTCGTTATAAGATCAACAGGAAAATGAAGAGGCCATTCTGCCAGGTCCGCCATTACTATTGTAGAGAGCTTCCTCCTCCTCATCGTAAAGTCAGAAGAAGATCTCCTAAGAAGCATTTTGTCTGAATTAACAATAAAGCAAAAATTACTAACTTTGTAGAGTTCTTTGATGATACAAAATATATGATTTCTTTAGAAAGTAATAGAGTCTATTTAATAGTACATGAAATAAAATTTCCTTTTCGTTTTACCTAAAAGTGATAAATTTCAATGAAATGCAAACAAGGAAAGTTTTGAAAATACTTACCCGATTGATTTAAACCAAAAGCTAAAATTATAAAATATATGAGTTCCACTAGAGACTAATGCATTGATAACTAGAATGCATGAATGGATCTCTTCATAGGGTGATGGATAGAAAAGTGTGGTACTTGCACCAAATTTTCATTAGAGTGTGTTAATCACTCCAATCATTTAAAAAATAAATAGCATTTTCGATTAAGAAATAAGCACATAATTATTGTTTATATAGGGAAAGGTTTCAAAGTTCCTATCATGATTAACTTACAAATTTGAAGATTTAGTCATATTTGAAATATTAATGGACACTCCTATCAGATATGACATCTTAACTACTCTTTAGTTAAAAATTCAATGCAAGATGACAAAGTTCAAAGGCTATGAGAAACAGTGGTTGCATGGCAGCTTAGTCCTTGCTAAGTAAATTTGGAAATGAAGATGGTAGTTAACACCCTATAATTATTCATGATGTTTACTTTGAAACATGAATAATATGCTAACAAATGAGTTAGTTTAATAATTTTAAAAGAAACCAGCTTCTTGAAAGAATTCGACATAGACTCACAAGGGATGGAGAAATCCTTATTGCTCCATGATGACACATAGTTTATAGATTTGTCATAAGTGTTACTGAACAAAATATCTTGCTATGATTTTACTTTAATGTAGTTGCCATATAGTTTTGGGATTAACCTGAATTTCCTTCTAGTTAAGCTAAGCAAGCCAAATACAAAACTTATTTAAAAAATAAAAAATAAAAATAAACATTTCACATTTTATAATATATATTTTAATATATATAATATTTTACTATCTTAACACATATATATTATAAAATATAATATAATTTTAATATATAATATATTATAATATTTTATGTATTATATATTATATATAATATATATTGTAATTTATATAATATTATAATATATATTTTAATACATATAATATTTTAATGTGTTAACATATATATTATAAAATATATAATATATATTTTAATTTATATAATATTTTAATATGTTATGTCATGATATATCTAAAACATCAATATAATTATTCATTTCTTTTTTTATATTGGAAAATGTAAATTTTAAAAAATATTTTTATTGTGGTGGTTTAATAAGTGTTATATATGTTGTATAACCAATTAAAATTGTTGTTATTGATTATGCAATTAATTTTAAATATTGAAATATATTAATTTATATAATATTTTAATATGTTATGACAGGATACATCCAAAACATCAACAACACTATTTATTTCTTTTTCTATATTAAGAAATGTAAATTAAAAAAAAAAAATATTGTGGTGGTGTAATAAGTGTTATATATGTTGTACTAATTAGAATTGTTGTTATTGATTATGCAATTAATTTTAAATATTGAAATACTTGAAGGTAATAATAAAACTTGAAATATATTAACTAATTAGAGATGAGAAAAATAAATATTTTTACTATATCAAAAATATATATTTATTTTTTTAAGTTAAACATTACATTTTACAAACAAATTTAAAATATAACGCAAATTAATATCAAATCAATAGCAAACTCATTGCTATAGTCCTACGTTGGTAGGGAGTAATAACTTTCACTTTGATAAAGGCTTAAATATACTTTTATAGTATGTGAAAAGTTTAATAGTGAGGCCAAATAAATAAGTATAGTGATTGGAGATGATAGAAACTTTAATTGGAGAAAATATTGAAAATTGATTTTGAAAGGGGGACTTATACAATAGGTAGAGAGAACATACCACCATGTATGACTTTTTCATGCACCAGATGAAAATAGTGGATGAAAATATCCCTCAAATCAATGACCAATGATAAAAATTATGGAAAGAGGCGAGGAAATCCACCAATGATGAAAATGGAATACAAGGTACAACATGAATCACATTATGTGAAGAAAGGTCTTACCATCAAACATAGGGGAAACCACTTTTTCAATGACCAATGATGTCACGTCATCTGTCGAGCATAATGATAAACTACCAATAATTAAAGTAAGTAGCTTGGTGTTTCCATCTCTAAACATATATCCAAAATAAATGTGTCATAGTGAATTGGAGAAGACATACCAATGGGAAAGAAATGGGCATGAGATAAAAGCATTGGACATGATATAAAACTAAGACAACTTGAAACAAGGAAAGAAAACATTGGACATGAAAAACTATATGAGGAATGGAAAACACAAGGATAAAAATTCCCTTGAACATAAGCATGACATACTTAATGACTAGGGTAGCAAAGAAGATGAAATATATGAATGATACACCACATGAGGCATTGGATATACTCCATAAGGATTGGAAAAGTAAGCAATCGAAGAAATATAAATTTTGAATCATGGAGCATTTGTCCAAGGAGAAAGGTAATGATAAGTAATGGTTCTTTGAACACATTAAGAAAACCTCTATTTGGATAGCCCCACCAAGTCTTTACACCCCTATACATCCTTGTTGTTGTTGGTTTGACCTTGAAACCCTTATTTCCAACCCTCTTTTATGATCACAAACTTATCTTTTCAATATTTTCCCCTCATATCCTCTTTGGGCTCATGGTTGATTTGAAGGAAATACCATCTTGTATATCAAGAGAAAGGGTGGAGGAAATTGAGATATCTCTCAACAAAGAAGTGTCATGCAGGTTAGGTATAAAGTTGTAACCACCTTAACTACTAAATACAAATAGAAACTCTTTCCTTTGAAATATGTTGTGTTTGTAATGTTTTGATTGCAATCTTTTCACATGTATTTCTTAAAATACTAGTTGTTGAGGTTTTATTGATATATTTCATTAGACTAACAGGTAGTTATTAGTATAACTACCTCTCTGTATAGTATTACAAATTTAAGGCTCTTTCAGGTTGTAGAGGAGCTTTTGGAGAGGAGCAAAGAAACTACGACAATTGGGAACAACATCAACCGTAGGACTTTGGGTGAGTCAACCTTTCTCCTCTACCCAATAGTTAGTTATTTCTTTTGAAATCGGTTATTATATCTTTGTTCCATGTTTTGGTTGTGATTTTATTTATATACGATCATTGGTATGATGAAATACAACCCACTACTATAGGGTATTTTCCTTGAAAGCAGAACATGTGACCATAATAGGAAACTTTCACCAAAATGGGCCTTTTTATGAGTTTTTGTATTTTTTGTTTGATTGAAGTGTTTTTATTTGTTTCAGACTATTATTTCTACTTAGATTGATAGCTTATAATATTTTGAGTATTTTTTGAGTTTCACTTGTGCCTTTGTGTTTCCTTTTGCTATCTCTTTTTGAGGTTTCTAGGTATATATGCGTTGTGATAGTTATCAAAGAAATGTAAATATACACTCCCAACTAGTATAGATAATTATTTATATCTGGGTTTTGTTGGCACAAGGGAAGACCCAAGGTTCAACGCTTCAACAACGCACCAACAAAACCCTAACTACCGTACCTTTCGACAACACCTTTGAAGTAGATGAAGTCTCACCCAATGTAACACCCTGTTTCCCCCAATTTGTAATTAATCATAAAATAGGAATTACCACGCTAATGCATGAGGACAATGTAAATGTATTAATGTTTGAGTTGCCAATAACTGACTATGGGGGTGAAGCCTTGAAAGTACTGGCCATGATATCACTAGGGGAGAGAAATCAGTTAATGAGGCAAGGACCGATGGTTGAACTACCAACCACCCCCATGAATGGGAGCATGGTCTAGCTGCAGGAAGTCATTCTAAAGTATAGCAGGGTCTGACAGACCAGGCAGACCCGAGCTTTCTTTTGACAGAAGGAAGGTGAGAATTATACACACGGAGGCAGCAAGAGGGGGGAGACACCAGACGAGAACGAGAGCTTGCAAGGGAGAGGTGCGAAGCTCTCCAGCGAATCACGAACAGAAGGTCGCGAGCTTGATGCTGAAGGGCATCTGAGAAACCTCGTTGAGGCCACAAGCGAGCGAGAAAGCTTCAAGTTGAAGAAAACAGGACCTGAACAGAAATTGAAAACAGAGAGAGAACCCTCGAGAAGAGTGAGAGTTCCCTGGTGATATCATGGCTTGGCACGGGGGTGGCCAGAGTGCTAATATTGAATGCCTCTGAGCCTATGGTCGGGTGGAAGGACGAACACCCACAGACAGTTGGTTGGCGGAAACCTATAATAGATAAGTGAATTCTGACCCTATGTAATTTAGTTGTAACGGTGTATGAATTGGTATGATGTGCTTGCTTTCAGGAATGTGAATGAATGCTTAATGGATATACTGTATCCCTTCTATTTTCTGCTAAGTCATATAATTAGGCAAGAAAGTAATTATAGGGTTCGGACATGACTTATTCCCATAAATTTTGGAGTTCTATAAGCTCCAACAAATGGTTTCATTGCAGGATTGTAGGGCTATACAACACAAGAATTATGAACTTGTTGGAGATTCCTCACTTTGGGAAAGGAAAGGATGTGAATGCATGTGTCAAACAATTATTGTCATACGTACATGGGGAATATTATGGATGGATAGACATGTATCCATATATTTGGATATAATTGTTGAAATCACAGGATTACCTATAGATGGAGAAAAACCAGAATAGTACTTGGATGACAAAACAAAACAAAAATCCATGGAATATGAGATAAAGAATAAATATGGGACTGATAGAGGATCCAAAGGAATGATTATTTGGAAATTAAATGAACCAGCAACTGGGTTTGCAATAAAATTCATGGCATGCAAACTCTTGAGAAAATGTCACAAAGAGGAAGTCCCTGCAGGTGTAATAACAATAATCATGTAGTGTGCAAAGGGAAATCTACTTAGTTGGGATCCATATCTACTAATATTTTTTTTGTATGATTGAAAGGATGTGAAGGACCTTGGTTCATAATTTCATTATCCATGGTTGATAATATTGATAGCACTGGTTGGATGGGGAGAACCAAAGTACAATGGATTTTACTAGAGGCTAGGGAAATGTCTCGTAGCAAAATACACAACCTTATGGCACACTTCAGATCCAAAGAAAAGGAAGGTTAATGCTAGACTTTTTTTCGTGCTCTATGATGAGATGTAGGAGAAGATGGGAAACACATGGAGAATACCAAAAACATTTATGAGAGAGAATCAAGGAATAACTAATTTTCAATATTCAAGGCATAACATATGGATCTAGACTAAGAAGGATCCTAAAAAGGAATGGCTAAATTTGAGATATTGTGTCACAAGTGAAGAAGTATAGTGGGCTATGAAGGATTTTCCTGAAGAGTGGAAGGTTCAAGTAATCCCAAATAAAGTACCTAAATATAAATAGAAAATAGAGGTTGGACCTTCATACTATTCAACCAACCCAACAACAAACATAAGGAAAGCAACAGAACACACAAAATAAATAAGGTGTAGCACAACAACTAAAAATACAAGGAAGAAAAACACTATACCAAAGGTTTCATCTCAGGAAAAGGAGTGCACATAAGAAATAAATGGAGGAATGCATCCCAATACCAATATTCCTATGTAGGAGGAAATAGGAGGTGGAAATTTCCCAGATGTGGATATGTCAGTTCAGACCATGCAGAAAGAGACACTTCTAAGGAAAAGAACAATGTTGCAGACAACAGGACAACGCAAGATAATGAAGTCACATAAGGACATTCCTCAGTTTACGCTTACAAAGGGTGATGAAAAATTAGTAGTAGAAAAAGTTTAGGATCGCATAAGGGAAGCTTGGTATCATTTTGATAAGAAAAGGGAGGAAATAATGAAGAAATTGGTTGAGGTCAAAGGTGTATTGGAATAGTTTCATCTTACTACAACTCAGTAAAAATATTAGGCACAACAAAAATTTCTTCTTAGGAAAGAACAGTTCCAGAACAAGAGACAGTACATACCATCGTTATGGGGAGTGGAAATTTTTGTATCACCCAGGGGATGTTGCAGGTAGATGAAGATACAATGTAGAGGCCACTAAAGGAAAAATATCATCTAGACTTGGAACTGCCAAAGATTCCAACTAAAGCGATGTACAAACTACATATAAGTGTCACGTAGGAAATCTAGTCAAGGGTCTGTGCAAATGACACAAGCTTACAGTTGGCCAAGGAAGTAAATAATACATTGGAGATCACTCTTAAAGAGGTGCAGTTTGAGAGGGATGAAACATAGAAGTGCACTGGAAGAATAGAGAAACAAGTTGAAGAAGTGTTTAAAACCATTTCTGACAGTGCACAAGGAGAGAATATACCCACAGATGGTAAAATTAAGAAAATAACACAATCTATAGAGACTTACAAAATCCAAATTATAGATTTGATAGAACTCTTAGTACCTAGTACTCCACCAGAAGTAATAATACAAAGAGAGAATGAGGCTACAGGTCATACATAAATCATTACACTCACAATCCAGGAAATAAGACATCTTTCTAGTAATAACATGTAACTATGGACAAGCCTTCAAGAGGATGGGAAAATTCAAGAGTTGGACCAAAAATAAGAGGGGATAAATACTACAATGCAAGAATTGAAGCAGAAGCAGAAAAATATGACAATACCTGACAGACTGAAAAGTGCACAAGATAAGAAGAATTTGTAGGCAGAGCTTAAGTCCATACAAGTAGATAATCAGTCAAGGATGGCTCAGTTAGAACCATTATAAGAAGGAGTAGAACAAATTATCATTGAGATTGATGCAACAAAGGGAGAAATTGAACAAGTTGGCTTGGAGAGTGGGGAACTATTGAAGGAACATATTAATGCACATAAATTGGACATTATAATAGAAAATAATGCGCAGATAAAACCCAAGTTGAAGAAATTACAAAGAGATTTTAGGTGCTCGAGAAGTCAATAAAGGAATCACACACTACCTGAGTGGCTCGGGACGAGACACACGTGAGTTTTGGGGGGTTGTTGGAATAGGCCACTTTGGGGAAAATAATAGTAATTAATGAAGGCAGTTACATAATGGACCAAAAAAAGAGAACATGCCCAAAAATAGGGAAAAGCAGCATTGAGAAACCAATAAATTCAAATAAAGGAAGAAAGATGTGAATCAATGAGAAAAATGGTTGGATTTTGGACCATCCATGATCATGGAGTTAGAAAGTGGACAAATTGAATCCACCTAGAGTTAGTGGGTTATGGTTTTGGTAAATTTTTTAATGGGTAATTAACCACTTATTGTAATATAAATATATGATATGTGAAGAGATATATATACACTGATATAGACAAAGATAGGCATATGAGAAAATAGAAAAAGGTATGTTAGACAAGCATTGTAATCGAGGGTAAGGTTGTAGGTCATGGGTTGTGGATATTATCGTGATCATTTTAGCCTCAAATGTAATGCATGCAACACTGTAACCTTGATGTAGAATAATAAAAGATCCAAGAAATCAAAATATTTGTGGACGTAGCCTAGAGGGGGTGAACCGTGGTAAATTTTGTGTCTCTCTATGGAATGCTTATGTTATTTCTTGCAAAGTTTTAGTGATGATGAATGTATTAATCTGTCAGTAGTCAAATGCAGTGGACAATAGAGTAACCAGGATAATTACTATGGAATAAACCTTAAATGAATGCAACTGCTTATTGAGTGGTAGATATGAGATGTAATGATGTGTTGATGTAATAGAATAATAAATCTGATGTGTTTTGAGGTAGAAATAATGCCCCTCATCCCCATATAAGTCTCCCTTATAAGACTACAAACATCTAGGTCTTTCAGTCACCCATAATCCAGCTCGAGTGAGACTGTATTATGCACTCTATGTGCAGTGTTTCCTTCTGGTCTTCAGAAGGGCTGATGGTTTTCAGGGTTTTGTTAGAAACCTAAAGGAGAATCTTAGTCATCCCAAAAATCTCCAACACATGTCTACACTCTTTTATGTGATTCATTTTCATAAAAACAAAAGCATTTTCACTATTGATTAACTTTCAACTGATAATCACCATCCTAGTTTGACTTTATCTCAAGTTTCTCCTTTATATGTTCCTAGTGTTTGAGTAGACTCTTCCCTGCCATGGGCATGGATGATTTTAAGGGTGGAAATTTATTTTAAAATGTAGAAACCTTGGCGAATCTTACTAATCCTTCATATGCCAACTATAAATCACTGGCAATATTTTTGTAAAAATATTCAAATTTCTAAGGATTTTATATAGTTTTTATAAAAGTTTGGCGATTTTTAAGGTAAAATAATTTTATCCTATAGAATTTGGGCAAATCATTTTTAAAATAGTGAATCTCGTTTTTGGAAAATTATGCCATGAGAGAAATTTAGCCCCTAAAATCATCCATGGCCATGGGTGAATTATGTGCCATCTTATCCTCTGTGTTCAATTTCTCTTGAGAAGGATCCTTTAAAGTTATGTTCACCTTCTTGAGACAAGGTCTTGGCAATTGATCAGGTATTGTATCCAATGGGGGAATGTGATATTTTTATTCCCCTTATTGTCCTGAGTGATCTCGAGTTTCCTCTTGAGTCTAATATTATTATTTGTGAGACCTAGATCCCTGGTATTGGTGATTCTTCGAGTCTTGATTTCTTCGACGTTGAATTTCCTTCATATGAGGTTATCCTTGAAGCTGTGATTATGGATTTTCAACCTCCTCGTGAAATAGAATCTTTACAGTTTGGTTACCAAAGAATCCCTTGGCCTGAGCCTAACAATGGGGTCTACCTGGAGAACTATTATGCATAATCTGCAAGTTTGTGCGGTGCTCTATACATATTGTACTTTTAGGGTTTCTTGTTTTCAATTTTTGTATTCCATAGTACTTGCTATCATAGGTTTCTATATATTAGACTTATTAACTTCTAGTTGAGTCTTGTTGGTCTTATACATAATACTTTGGAGACATTTTGTTTGGTACCCTTTAATCGTTTTGATCTATTCTGATAGTAATAATTTAAAAATGGCATATAGGTTAGATTTTCCCCTTCATGCATTTTCTCATTATTTGTTTCTTGGTCCATTTTTACTTAGGATCGACCCAACTAATTTGCAACAAAAAACCTTCTTTGATGTTAGAAGTGTTGTAATTCATGTGGTAGAGTATACCATTTACAGGTGCCCTAGTTAGAACCATGTGCGTAGATTGTTGCCCATGATGAAGTACTTTCATAGGCTCAGGAGCCCTATTTATTCCCTCCGTGACTTTGCGTTGAATATTCATATATTATTCTCATCCTTGTTCTATCCTATTATCATAGGATTTGTTGTTGTGAAAATCCCAACACAATATCACCAAATCTTGTGTAACTACAGGAAATCCTCCCACTATTACCTTGGTAATAAATCCCCATGTTTTAGTGATGGAGGAGGTCCACCATAGAGGAGGCTTCCCCTGTGACCTCAAGGGATCAAAGTAGAAAGTTTTTTAGCCAAGACTACCACCCCCTCTCTTGATCACCTAATGATAAGTCTAGGCCTATGAAATGGATGAGGTTAAAAGGTGTTTGAGTACCTACTTGGAACAAGAACACTTTATATAATTTATACGATTAATTTCAAGTACAAATATGCAATTAAAACCTCATAATACACTAGACAACGATAATTTTGTATAGTTTGTACAAATTTGCAGTAGTGCAACAATTTAAAACAAAAAATATAAGTTTGTAACAACAACAAATAAAAGAGATCAGAAATGCATCAATTGACAAGGGAAACTTAGCACATATCCAATAGATTAATTTTCAATTGTTCAAATCAATTTTTAAACATGTTATACCACCATTAGATGAATCTTTGCAAAAACATTAAGTGTTATCAGGTGGTTGTAGAAAACTTTTGCAACAACAACAAGTTAACCACTCAATTAGCACAAGTTAGTGTTAGTAAATTTAGAAGATAGATTGAGACATTAATATTAAAGAGTCTTTTTATCACATTCACCACAAGAGAGCTTAAATGATTAGTTCCTTAGGGATATGGAGTCTTTATAACAACAATGATATCACTTATAGATGAAACTAGAAAATATATAAGAGGTAGGGTTTAAACTCTAAGGTGATATCACATTAGGGCCTTAGGGTTTAAACCTTGAGGAGAATGGTTTTGCTAGAGTGCAAGAAATTTTGGTCTCTAGCAACCTTTCCTCCCTTCTTAAGTACTTCAACTAGGTCACAATTAAGAGTCTAGAATCAAACTCCTAAAGTGTTAGCACTTTAGGGATTTAGGAGTCTAACCCTATGCATGATTTCCTTCACACATTTATGGATGATATTAACCTTGTGATAGGAGGAAGAACTTAGTCTCCTCTCTTAGGGTTTTACCAAGTAAGATCCTCAATATGAACAAGTAAAATTTACCATAAACATTCAACAATATGAAATGAAATTGCATAAATTTACTTACTTCACCAAGATATGACAAGAATAAACCCTCCAAGGAAAAAATTACAAGACTAAACCCTAATTGCAACAATACCATCCGAAAATAAAAAAGAAGCATCCAAACTTGACCTCCAAGAGATAGCTCACTAGAGAAAAGAGCCAATAACCCCAATACAGAAAAAATTCCAGACTTGTCTCTCACATGTGTGAGAAGAATGTGATGATAAAATGAAATGGAAAGGTCCTCTATTTATATGAAGCATTGCAAACCAATTTTTCCACTTTAATTTGTCAACAATAAAGTACAAGAGGGAGGACCCCCTAAAAGTGTCTTTTCAATTTACAAAAAAAAAAATTACATGAAATAAAACCCTAAAGAGAGAGACATCATGCCCTAGCAGGGTGACATTATGCTCATAAGAGTGAAATAAAGGCTTAAAAGGTATATAATTGGACCTCCAAAGGCCATGTGTCCCTTTATCATCTACCAAGGTCCATGCTACATGCCTCATCCATCAATCCATCAAGTGATCCATCAAACCCTAGCCCTTAGGTGACATCAAGAGCTAGGAGGGTGATGTCTAGGCCTCCAAAGGCCAACATTCAAGTGGAGAAGGGTGGAGTCTTGTCCTATAGTGATTTTATGATGCCTCCAAAGGCAATGTCCTTCACATTCCATGCACAATGCCCATCATCAACAATGTCCCATACATGGGGTCTAGCATCCATACTATGGGAAAGGTCCTACAAAGACAAACAAATATTCCCTCCAAGGGTTCACAAATCATATTAATCATGCCAAGTAAGCCACATATAATAAGATAACCACCCAAACATGTGCATTAAACCCCCCTTTTCAAATTAAACAAATTCTCAAAGACCTTATAAACTTTTTCAAATTTAGGTAAGGGAGGGGTGTCAAGGTGCCCTATTGGGTAGGCCAATCCCCAAGTCAAGGGATTTATCCCAAGAAGATCTCATCTAAGTCATGAAATGAATATGAGGTGGATTGGGGAAATACTTCTAGGAATGGGGCTCTTGACATACAAGGGTTCATTTTGTCACATTTAGGGGTGCCTTTGTGGAGGGTGTGATGCCCTCTGTCCACAATTAAACATTTTTCCAAGCCTTTTAACTTCCATTAATTCATTATGGTCTGAAACATTGAGTATTATGTGCAATGGAAAATAAGGAATATCACAATGCCACTTGAAGCTAGAAACACATAGAGTTCCATATGCAATGTGCTATAACTAAAATTCACACTTTGACTACTAAAGTGTAAGCTCAACACCCATCAATAGGGTTAAATAAAAAAAATTATGATGATGTCAAATGGATCAAATCTCATTCAGAACAGTGAAAAACACAGAAGGTTCCAGAAAAGATGTATCAAAGAATGAGGTCTTGGCTAACTTAGATCAGGGTTTTATGGAGTAAAATGGATAGATAGAAGACTTAATGAGAAAAATGAAAATGTCTACCACTCAAATCAGGCAATACTAGTAGACATCTAAGAAAAAGCTTTTGACATAAGAACTTCTTTAATCAAAATATAAACTCTGAAAAATCATAGCAGCATCACAACGAAACCTCCATTGCAATACAAGTACAATAAATCAAATGAATAATTCAAATGACAGTAAAATCAGAGTAATATTGAGATAAGATAATGGAAAGAAATTGATTTCTATTAATCAAAAAGTCTCAATTATGATACACAAAATCTAGAGATGGCTCTGTAACTTCACAATTTCAAAAACGTATGAGTCTCATTACAATACTTCAAACACTTCAATGATTTTCAATCTCTATCTTATAGCTTAGGCTATCAATGACAAATTTACAATTTGAATCCCCCTTCATTAATAGGATTCCCACACCTAAAGGTGGAGTAACTACAGTTGTTCAACAAAAAAGTAACAAAGTGCTAAAACTAGGCCCATGTTGGTAACCTCCTTGATCATATTAAATGTGCTTGATGATGTGTGATATGAGTGCATATCCATTGGTCATGTGTCCCTCCAAATTTCAACTGAAATTCTAGTAGCTTTCATAACCTTATCTCCCCACTTGGAAACTGTTTGTTCCTCCAAAACCTCCAAATCAAGAGTTCACAGCACAGTTTGCAGCGCAAGCCTATATTAGCCAGTTCGCAGTGCCAGGTGTTGTGACCTCTTCTGTAGATGCTCTGTTTGTTTGAAAATGCATCTAAAACACTCTAAAACTATCCCAAGTGTCAACAACTACTATGATAATATATGATAGTGGTATAAGACATAGGAGAGTTTAATACATCCTCAATTAAATCCTGACTTATCAAACATGACTGTCTTCAAATTAGAAAAATACCAAAACAGAAAACTGTCAAAAATGGTATGATTCAAGGTGTCCATATCCTTCACTTTCTAAATCTGGAGCTCCTCCTGGTGGTAGATTTAGATAATATATCCAAATTATTCTCGACCAGCTCCTCTCTGAAAGGTTGCAGTTCCATCTTTAGCCCTCTAATCTGACTTTGGTAGGCTATGTTATGTCTGTACAATTTTCTAAGATTCATGTGGAGAGTTCGAAGTATTTTAGCTATAAACTTAGCCTTTTCAATAGTTCCAATATACATATCCATTAGATCACTTAAATTATTCTTTTCAACAAACTCTTCCTATTGGACAACTGAGAGGGGGGGGTGAATCAGTTGTTATTGTTCTTAAACAATTATTCTTCTTTTAAAAACTTTACAAGGCACTCAATGATGATGACAATAATGCAGGGAAATAAACAATGGCACATTCAGCATCAGTCACATTTATGAGAAACACAGAGACAAATATTTCCCGAGGAAACCCATACAGGGTAAAAACCTCTTTTTCTTTATATGATAAGTAATAGTTACATTCTTTACATTATCATACATATGAGCACCAACTCATAATGAGGCTACAACCTCATTTTTGCAAGCTGCTACTTGTTGAGAGCACTAACTCTTTGTTTTCTCTAGCACCAACTAGAAGGAAGCACCAACTCCCTGTGTTCAAGCACCCACTTGAACCTCTAAGGACACTAGTCCTCCCTAGCACCTCCCTACCACCCTGAATTATAAATTCTTTGTTACTAAAAATTATTACAGCGATATAAAGTTATTCAATGGCTTACCAGCCTTGTCGCTGTTATGTTACACTGCTCTACCCTATCTGCATCAATTTCTACACACCCCTTGCACTTTCTGTTCTTCTACCTTTTATGCTCTATGTGCCTTATCCCTTCAATGCACCATTCCTTGACAATGCATTTCTGCTCCTGCGCTCTGCCTCCTTGCACACCCCTGAATTCTCCTGCACAACGACCACCCTATCTCTTCTTTGTTCCACATTCTTATAGTCTCTTTGTTCTTTGTGCATGCAATATTCCCAATGCCTCTGCATGCTCACTCAGTGCCAAATTCCTCCACATATCGAGTGCTCTGCCTCATCATCATCACGACTCTTCAACTTCTTCGACAGTTTTTCCCACACGTTAAGCATCACTGGGTGTTTTGTCTAGATTTCTCATCTTCTCTAGCCATTGAGGCTCTTCGTCTTCTCTGTCTTCAACGAGCTTATCCTTTCTATTTTCAGCTACAGACTTTAATGCTCATCCACATGTCAATACCTCTAAGAGTTGTCTTTCTTCACTGGACGAAGCTTAGAGACTCTTCATCTCCTCTGGCGATCACACAGAGTCTCTTCAAATCTTTTGGCAGAAACCATCAATGGTTTCTAGCAGTTACACTGTGAGGAGCTACATTAGCCCTTTGATTATGCTCAAATTCACCTGCACTGTTGGATTTACTCTGAAGAGTATTGTCGTTATTTACCCATTTCTCACTTTCACAATTTGGAGATTCTGCGATGAGACATCTTGAGTCTCCATGTTGTGAGATCCGAAAAGGAGCTTGGCTGCTCTAGCTCCCTCCTCTACATGACCACAGGTGGTGACCACAGGCTGCACTAAAAGGCACTATGAACTCATGATTTTCATCTACCATGATCGACGGACCACGATCCTTATGAATCAATAGTCCAGATCTTTTCGCGATCTCGCATCTCGTTGTTTCTAAGATGGAGGTTCTCATCACTCCAAGTCACGATAGGCGAAGCTCCGAGATGGAGTTTAGATCAACGGTCCACATTCTTGGTGATCAGACGGTCCTGATCTTTTTGTGATCTTTCATCTCATTGTTCCTTATATGGAGATTCTCGTCACTCCAAGTCGCGATAGGTGAGACTCCGAGATGGAGCTTAGATCAACGGTCCTCATTCTTGGTGATTTGATGGTCCTAATCTTTTCATGATCTCGCATCTCACTGATCCTTAGATGGAGGTTCTCGTCACTCCAAGTCAAAATAGGCAAAGTTCCAAGATGGAGCTTAGATCAACGGTCCAGAATCTTGGTGTATTGATGGTCCATATCTTCTCACAATTTTTCCACTTCGCGATTTCGTCGCTTTGTGATTTCGTCACTTCGCAATTTCACCGCTTCACGATTTCGCCGCTTTGCGATTTCGTCTGCCTTGCGATTTCGTCACTTCATGATTTTGCCACTTCGTTCTCTTTAATGAATGCACAGGTTCTCCCTAATCCAACGATGGTCGGATCTTACGCTCAGATCTAACGCCTGAGATCTGTCCTCCTCTTCTGCGTGTTCTTTTTGTCTACATTCAGATCTGACGGCCATCGGGAATTCAAGATAGGATCCAACGATCACTGACGCTTCTCCTCCCGAGCTTATGCATCCTCCTTACTTGGAATAATTTCTAAGTGTCAAGGGCCTTGACCTTTGATCCGCCTGACGCTATTTCTCTTGAGCTTTGGCAATGGGTTAACCTCATTCCTGGTGCGTACCTACGCACTGCGTTCGACTCTGCGCTAATTCATCCTGAGATTACTTTGTCCTTTTTTTGCCTTCACTACATACTCTAATCTTGCCATCAATGACAAGTAAACGCTTCCTGTAAAACATGCCAACAATATCCCCCTTTGGCATTGATGGCAACAAAGGCACCCAGATGCACCCAGATTCTTTTCTCCCCCTTTGACATCAATGTCAAAGAAGAGACATGCTCCCCGTGAACTGTTGCATTAGTTTTAGGAGGTATCAGATATGCAACCAATACAAGACTCCCCCTAACAGGATGGACTCTCTTAGATGTGAGACGAGATGACACCCAACTTTTGTCTTAGATTTTCAAATGATGTATTGGCGAGGGGTTTAGTAAAGATGTCTGCAATTCGTTTTGTTGTGGGAATGTAATGGACCTGAACAATCTGATTGGTGACCTGCTCTCTTAGAAAATGATATTTTATGAGAATATGCTTGGTCTTGGATTGGAAGACAGGATTTTTAGACACACTGATGGCATTGGTGTTATCACAATGAATTGGGATCGGTGCAGTGTATTTTACCTCCAAGTCTGCAAGTGTCTGAATCATCCATAATACCTAAGTGTAACAGGTAGTAGCAGCAATGTACTCTACCTCTATGGTTGATAAAGAAATGGAGCCTTGTTTTTTACTAAGCCATGCTACTAAAGAATCACCCAGGAAGAATGCTCCTCCACTGGTGCTTTTTCTCTCATCAACACAGTTTGCCCAATCTGCATCTGAGTAAGCAGTTAAATGAAAATTCTGATTTCTGGGATATTACAGACCATAAGTCATTGTTTCTTTTAAATACCTGAATATCCTTTTGACAGCTTGCAAATGACTCTGCTTAGGTGCAACCTGATATCTTCCTACCATTCCTACAACATGCATTATGTCTAGGCGATATGTTGTGATGTACAACAGGATGCCTATCATTGATCGATATTAAGTCAGGGTTATCAAACAGTTTGAAACCCTCTGGTTGTTCCATATAGACTTCTTCACTTAAATCTCCATTTAGAAAGGCTGACTTGACATCCATTTGGTAGATTTTAAACCTTTTATGACAAGCATAGGCAAGAAACATTCTGATAGCTTCTAATCTTTCTATGGGTGCAATTGTTTCACCAAAATATAGTCCTTCTATCTGAGCATAGCCTTTACAGACTAACCTTGCTTTGTTCCTGATAACTTGTCCTTGCTCATTCAACTTATTCTTAAAGATCCATTTGGAGCCAATGACGTTTTTTCCTTCAGGTCTTTGAACCATCTCCCACGTATTGTTTTTCTCAATCTGATCAGGTTCATCATTCATTGCTTTGACCCAATGATCATCTTTGTTGGCTTCATTGAAGTTCTTGGGTTCTAGCATGGATATGAAAGCTATATGAGATTGTTCGGTGGTTTTGATTAGCTTTCTCCTAGTTTGTACACCTTTGTCTTTTTCTCCAATTATCTGACTTGTGGGATGATTTTTTTGAATGATTCTGGAGAAGGAATTTGAAGTTGATTATTGATTTGAGTCTGTCTGAGTGTCTGAGTCTTCATCTGATTCAGAGTCTTCGTTTTCTGATTCTCGGACCTGTTTATCTTTAGTTTCAGCTGTGTCTTCTGTAGAAGACTCATTTATGTACATCTCTCTTGTTGGGATTCCTTCATCAACTTTTACATCAATACAATCAACCATTTTATGCAGCCTCTTATTATAGCATCTGTATCCTTTACTGTTTGTAGCATACCCTAA